>JASSUY010045829.1:5574-18989 GCA_032466535.1 Forpus xanthops
TTATACCTTAGTTACTAAATTGTTCTTATCTCAACCTGTGGGAGTTGCATTCTTTCGATTCTCCTCCCCATCCCCCCGGGACTGGGGAACAAAAAGAGGGGAGTGAGAGAAAGAGCGAAACTGCGTGAGTTTGAGGGGCATAAACCACAACAGTTTTAAAATTCAGGAACCATTGAATAAACAACTTAAGAACAGTTTCTTTTCATGTTTATCTAAACCATATTATGCATTTTCCTTGCAAGACTTTACAACCCAATTCCTACAGTACTACAAAGTTTGGTGAAGGAGTTTTTCTATCAAACCTTAAGTAATTTGTGTAAACAACATTCACAAAACCTAGGCCTAGTGCTCTATTTGCATGGGAATATAATGCCTTGATCTTAAACAGCACTTTCTATACCTTGACTTTTATACTCTGTGAAACTTTCAGGTTTTCTTACAGACCTTGGACACAGTCAGAAAAATACATTTGCCTCTCGTGCATATAGAAACCCATTCTATGATTCTATGAATAATTGATTCACTTCTTGCCCAAGTTTTCAAACAGATGCCAGAACAAAGATATCATCAAGAAGCTACAGTCAAACACAAATAGTTTGCTCAGGAACAAGCAACCCAAACTACAAAGAGTCAGGAGAGTGGAGGGACATCAAATAAGGAGTGTGCTCTGCAGTATTCTGTATGCAAATTCCCTTGACGCAGCCACAGAGGTCAGCCTGTTTCTCAACTGGCAAACAGTTTATCTAATTGAAGTCTGGACTGCCAACCAGCAGCAATGAAAAGTATTCCTGTATTTTGCTAGTTCTTCTCAAGATGGCAAGGGCTAGTTGTACGCTTGCTGAAAAGAACAAGCTTGAATCAATACTATTTCAATTAACCTGTTCAATGTAAAAGTTTAGGATGTTTAAGTTATTGTGTAACTGGTAACATACTGTTAATGTGGCTGTGTATATAGAAAACTCACAGCAAACTAATGAACCATCTCAGGATTACCTTCAGAAAGAGTTTTCATTGGTACTTAATGCAACTTCTATTAGTCGGTCATTCTGGCAATTTTACCCACCAGAAGTCTTTCTGAACATGTACTGGACTATAACCAGTATCAACAATTCACATAAATGCCTGGCAATGGGTAAGGTGGGGAGGGAAGATGCTACACTGACAAAGTAACCCAGAATCAGAGAAAGATAGAGGCTGGAAGGGACCACTGGAGGTCATCTGGTCCAACCCCCTCCACAAGCAAGTCATCCAGGACCACGTCCAGATGACTTTTGAATATCTCCACAGATGGATACTCCACAGCTTTTCTCAGCAAGCTGTGCCAGCACTCAGTCACCCTCACAGTAAAAGTGTTTCCTGACGTACAGAGGAAACATACTGCAGTTTGTCCTGTGCTCTTTGCCTCTGGTGTTGTCACTGAGCACCACTGAAAAAAAGCCTGGCTCCATCTTCCTTTCACCAACCCTTATCATCTGTGTGGCCCTTCACTGGGCTGCTCCAGTAGCGCTCTCTCTCATGCACTGGGGAGTGCAGAATTGGACATAGCACTCCAGGTGACACCTCACCAGGATCGAGTAGAATGAATAATACCTGTCAGATGAGTTTCCAAATACTTTTCCTGAATATCAATAACAAAAATTTTCCCTGCTTATACGTTCTTTTCTTTCCTGCATCTATAACCACAACCTTGCTTCTCTCTCCTCTTACAGTAAAGATACAGGATAACAAATATAACTGAGAGACAGCAATATGCACAACAGAAGCATATTATTTAGGAGGTGTTGGCAAGAGAACCAAACAGCCTCTAACAAGGGCAGAAATCTTCCTACAAAGTTATTATTGTGACAAGAGCAAAACCTGAGTGACTAATGAAGAAAATAAACTTAGAAAAAATAAAATTAATTTGCTGCCAGGCTATGGTAAAAATGCCTTCACCTGAAGAAGCTTGAATTAAAGTCTAATGGGAGACAACACTGCTCAGAGGAGCTGAAAATGGTGCCCTGAATTACCTTCTGTACACCCATGCACTAAACCAAGAGCCTTCCAGCAAGTGAATCTCACAGGCAATATGGATTTCTGCAATCTTTGAATGGCTATTCACACAGTTAAAAGTATGCTGAAGGCAGAGGGAAATTTATCAAAGTCAACCACAGCAACAAATCATGACTTGTTGCTCACAGAAATGTAAAAGCTATTCTGTGCGCCATATTCATCAGAAGACTTCTGACAAGATGAAAAAAGTTTCACAAATCCAGTACTGATTAGCATATTCTATCGCTAATCAAGTACGCACAAGAACACATATGCTATGGCGAATTTCCAAGCTTCACAATTTCCCCTTAAGAAGCAACTTCTACTTATTTTTTCTTATAGAAAAATTACCTTCTTGCTTCGCATTATCAGAGAATATGCTTATACACAGGAGTTTTTGTGGTCCAGAGCAACCCTTAACTAGCCAGCTTCTTCAGAATCAGCCCCTTTGCAAATACACTTCATTCTACTATGCACAGCCTGAGACTACTTTAGTTCAACTGAAAGAACTCAAGCCTTTTTCTAACTAGCATTTGTAACTGGTGCTGTATGGAAGCAACCTCATGTGACTCAAAAATGTCCGCTTCTGCACACCACAGTACCCATAGCTTACACCACACAAAGCATACACCATGCCTGTTACATTTACACTGCCAGCAGAGCCAGCAACTTCTGCCTGTCTCTTCTCCTTGTAGACCTAATTGTTCAGGTAACTTGGCCAAGTTTGCACCACATACACAACCCCAGCCATACAGACTTTCAACCAAACCATATCACCATCATTTCTGTGGAAAAAAACCTTAAGCACTAGGTTATTAAGAATTAAATCTCTAGAGTTCAGTAGCACTCAACAACGTACAGGGGTTTCTTTGAACTGTCTGAATAAATCCTAAGTGTATAAAAACTGCTTTAGATTTTCCTGTCTCACTCCCCAAAAGCACATACATTCCAGGACAGCAGCAAAGAACCACTCAACAACAGAGACAGCAAATCCATGAAATACAGAATCATTTCAGCAATCTGCTGTACACCGAAGACCTTGATCCCAGACAACAGAATAAACCCATGTTTTTCCAAGTTAAATGCGTACACACCAATACCATTCCTCCCTTGAGATCTCACTGCAATCCCTTTATCCACACTGGATTCACAGTTTTAGATATAAAAGAAAACTGAATAAGCCTATTGGTCATCAAGAAAGAACAGCCCTACTTCTTGTTACTCTTATGAGCGCTACACTAGACTTACACTCTACACCTGTAGGAACCCATAAATCTGCAACTGTCAAGTATCTTGCAGAAATACAAAAAAAATGATGTCAGCCTAAGAGACAGTTGCTAGAAATCTTAATATGAATTATATCTGCAATGCACCTAGTACAGTCTACATGTAAGTCCAGTCCCTTCCCACAGGAAGAAGCATGGTTATTTGAGATACACAGTTTCATTCTAGTTCCATGAAAAAGTAATAAATACTTTACAGCTACGGTAATCTCATCATTTTTTCCAAAAAAAAAAAAAGCCTTATTTTTTTCTGTCCTATCTGGTACCATTAGGTTAAGGTTATTCTCTATAGCAAGAGATTAGATTTGATTCTCCTTTTAGTGCTGCTGACACAAGGAAGCTGACGTAAGTTAACATGGACACAGGCAGCCAGAAGACTGGAAATATTCCAGATACACTGGAATATATCAACTCGTATCTGCCTATTGTGGATAACTGTGCATTAATTTTGCAAATAAGCATTCCCTTGCAAAGTAATAAAGACGACCCATTTCAAGCCACAGGCAAGTCATACAAAGTAGAAGCCTAAATCCATTCTATCCAGGGGAGACTATGGCTCCACAAATGTCAGGCTATAAGCCACAAAGTCATTTTTGCATCCTTTGCTCCTTGTCAAAATATGCAGTACCTGAAACAGCAAAAATCAAACTACCTTTTTTATACATTTTGCACCTGGCAGAATCACTTGTGTGATTCACCTTTGGCAGAAGACACCTCAGAGTTCAAATCTATTCTGTAAATTAAACAAGCCATGATTTGTCCAGGCACAGTATGTCCTGCACTTGAGTGCAACACTTGTGATGACGGAGAATACTTTCATATGACCAGCAAAGTAATAATATTAAAAAAAAAAAAAAAAAAAAAAAAAAAAAAAAGGGCAAGAATTTGATTTGGAAACTGTTTTATAAGAAGGCCAAAATCACCAATACCCATCTAATACTATTTTAATCAGCCCCTTCAGGCTTGCTTCTTAGACAATCCATTCTATTGTTTGGTCCACTGAGCTAGGATCCACTTTGCCAGAAAATGCTCTAGAAAGCTGTCATGTACAAGACCATTCTTAGCTGGAGTGATGTCTTAACTAACATTA
This sequence comes from Forpus xanthops, assembly GCA_032466535.1. Taxonomy (NCBI): domain Eukaryota; kingdom Metazoa; phylum Chordata; class Aves; order Psittaciformes; family Psittacidae; genus Forpus; species Forpus xanthops. The sequence goes on from JASSUY010045829.1 coordinate 9,979, forward strand.
AGGGAAGTGTTAAAGAGATACAAGAGGACATACGAATGAGGTAATAACTCAGCACCACATTTCAGCATTTACATGTCAATGTGCAGAATCTACATTGTCCAGTTTCTTTGATGAAAAATCACTGTTGCTTCTTCCTCACATTTTGGTATATTTTCTTGGATACTTTTCCACCTCATCAACCTCTTGGCTCTTACAGAGTTTGCTTTCCATTTTCTGCAGACATCTGTTGGAACATGAACATACAGTGAGAAGGATAGTCCCTTCCTTCTTCCTACACTTCAGGCTGCAGCCCTTCTCCATCTCTCAGCGTGAGCTTCTCTCAACTTGTACATCAACTGTTCATTTCTGCATTTCTCCTACTCTCTGCTGGCTCTTCACGCTTACCACATTTTCAACAGTGTAGTTAAACTTTTTATTAAACAAGTATAAAAACTACTAACAGCTGAAAAACTTTACTGAAATAAAAACCAGCCTGCAAAAGGTTTCACCCAAGCGTCTGCACAAGCGACACGAATGTCACTGCCTTTCCTAGTTTATTCTTCCTAACTTTTTATTAACATTGGTGAATCTTTTTTATCGTGGCCTCTTTGAAATGACCAAATTAAAGACTTCAATAGTGTATTTTCAGTGTTGGCTAGCTAGCCAGTTCAGAATAAGTCTGTTAAAATTTAGAATCGCAAACTGGTAAGCAAGTTACAGACAACAATATCTACAAAAGTTACTGTAGCCAAGAGAAAAAGAACATCTGGTATCTCATTAACATATCTTTCTAGAGTGATTAATGGTCTTGGTGAAGATGTGTAACAAGTATATTCAAGAAGGAAGATCCTCAAGAGGTGGTACAATATTTTTTGTACTACCCTGTCCAACAACCAGAATTATGACCAGGTCTGCTAATACAGTAATGTAATCAGTAGCAGGCATCTGCTGTAAGCATGGCAGTTAGTAAAATATTAAAAAGGCTTCAAGATGAGAACTATTTTCCGTTTAATAGGTTAGATTTTTTAGAAAAGAGAGGCCAATTCCTAATGCCCTGTAACCAGCAACGCAGGTTTCCAACTGTGTGTGTAGTGATATGTGTTCCCGTTAAGCAAAAACACACCAACAAAACCAAACACCCAGCAACTCCCTCCCTACTCGCAAAACCTAGACACATCTAAACAAGTTAATGCTCAGTATCATCTTTGAGGATTTAGCAGCAGAGACTTCACTGAAAACAAAATCAGTGGAAGACTAACTGCAATTGTAAGACAACCACATGCAATAAAAACTTGCTGTCTTTACCAAGGGACTTTCACCACAGAAGATACTGGTATTATTAACACTTAGATTTTACTTAATATTCTTACATCTCATTTATTTGCAAACCATCAATTGCAACTGAGACTAATCTATGGCTTTTCCTTTGTTTAATTATAAACAGATTAAATTGCTCATCATTCAGTTCTACTCTTAAAGCAGAGTAAATAGCCTTTCAGTTAGTCAAGCCTTGCCTCTTCAGCTGTCTCCTCTTTAACAGAGATGAGACTTCAAATGTTCTTTATTTCTTACAAGTATTTAAGAATATTTTTTAAATACCATGACAAATTGTAAAGGATAAAGCTCAATAAAGACATGCTTAGTAACACAACCAAGCAGTTTTTCTCAGAACAAAGTCATCAAGAACCTTAGGCAGTAGTTGCTTTGCAGGTTACACCAACCGAGAAGGTGGGTGTAATTACTGTATTGTCCTTGACTATTTACCCTAGCTCCCTTCCTTACTCTTTCTTCAGAACTTGAATCTTTGAGATACCCTAAAATCGTTCTTTTTGTCAAAGTTAGTGCTCCACGAGTCTGGTATGCTGGAACAGCTTGGCAAAGGACAGAGTGACCACTACCTGAGCTGGTTTAATAAGTCATCTTCCCTCTCTATAACACACAGTTAGATGGTTTCAGGCTGCCACAGAACAGTAGCCATCCTGTTTAAGGTTCCATTCTCTTTCCCCACTTTTTCCATCACCTGCCATCTCTGCTGCTTGCTGCTAAGTAGAATTTGCCTCCAAGCACTATAAAAAGTAAAGTTAACAAATGTTTTTTACCACAGAAGAATAGCAGAGTGTGAAAAATAAGGAATATCTATATCCTTCATTTAAATTATTAACCACCAGTTGCATGGCTTTCTTTGATCTAACTAAATCTTCCATTCCTTGTTCCTTGAGGTTTTTGTGTTCCATTACTACTAGTCCCTTTTATTCATTTCAGTATTAATTCAGTAGTCATGAGGATCACGCACAAGAGCAAGTTCTGATACAATTCTTCCTATTTACATTTACAAATTTCAGAACTTCTCCCTAGACTGTCACAGGTTTAAAAGAAAAATAAATAAAATAAATAAAAGGAGGAAAAAAACCCATCCAGACTTCCTAACTCATTTAAGAATGCAATTCTGCTTTAGAGAGGTTAACTACCGCAAACTTTCAACAAATGTTAAATCCATACAGTAGTGGAATTTAAAAGATGACTATCATGTTTACACCAGACTATTTCTCTGCACACCTTATGCTGAAGACAAATAATATTTGTGATGGAAAGCAAGCAGCCAAGCAGCTAATTACAATAATTGCCCAGAAGAAGCAAATGCTAGTCAAGCAGAGCTCTTAAACAGCTTGGGTCACATTAATTAAAATGACAAAACAAACTCAGTTTCAGCTGAACTACAGGAATTACTCTGCTCTCTCCTTGCCAGAGCACACAATTAAAACTACCTAGAAAAAAGATAATCAGCACCTATTTAAAGGTTCTTGTTATCAATCCATAAAATAACTTGTTGTACACTTTGCAATATTCCACCACTGAACTGTTACTACATAGTGCATTGTTTCCCACCAACTGGTTAGAAAATGTAAGACAGTTGGAACTGTTAGTGAAGTGTGTTCAGTTTGTTTAGAAATATCTGTGATCCAATAAAGCAACCAAGGTATCCCGTCTTTATCACAAACAGGCCTCAAGTCTTGAAACAGAGCAAATGTATTTGTACTTGCTTTCAGTTTTTAAGATAAAAGTAGTTTGCCCCAATCACAGACCACAATCACAAATAGAAACTGCCACAGACATCACATTCTCCTATACTGTATTCTGTGTTCTACTCAGACCATGCTGCCTTAGTAACACTCATACCAACACGAGAAATGAAGCACTTTAAGCAGCAGAATTGGCTCCTGCCACTCATTGGAGAATTTAAAATGACAAAGAAATTCAAACCAAGATACAACAGCTATCAAAGCAAGATACTGAAAGAATCATCTAGTTTAGAAAACTGAAAGAAAAAAAATTAATGAAAAAGGCTAAAGAAGGTATTTTTATTTGCCTCAATCAAACCTTTGCTGATCAAATTGAAGAACTATTTAGTTTGTAAAATCTGCTGCAAGACTTATAACCTCTAAGTACTGAACTCGGAGACTGGAAAAATTTACATCCATTTTCAGCACTGTGCATAACTTAAAAGTGTCACAAGACGCTTCATCAGCACTTACAACCTGCCTTCTAGAACAATTATGAGAATGCATAAAGAAATCCTTTCTGAAAGCTACCTCAGATGATGCTAAAGACATGCATTTAAATCTCCATTACTTACAACTAATTAGAGAGAATGCTTGACCTTTATTAAGATTTAATGAACTAATTTACAAAACCAGTTCAAAGGCTGATGCACCAACATACAAACATGCAGCTCCAAAAACCCGGCTACTACCAACTTCTTAGTCATAATGATGTATTTTATTTCATGTTGATTTCACTGTTTTTCGACCACCATTAGTGAATAACTTGTATTAAAGAGATTAAAAGAAAAATGACTGCTGCTGCTAAACCCATGACAACATGCTACTCGGACTTCAGGAACACCTCCCCTCAAAATAATATCTTTATCTGAGACAGAAAAAAAAACACAAACAAAAGTTACCAAGTTTGGGTTCCAGGTGTCAGCAAATGTCAACTGAACACAATGTGACTGAAGCTGAAAAGTATTTACTGCTTATCAGTGCATGAAACAGCAGCTTTACTAATAACAATACTGTTTTAAGGGGCTTCTACGTAACTGCATAGTGGATGAAGATACTAGAGCTGGTATCCCCGTTCTTGCAGTTAACAAAAAAATCCTAGACACCACATTTTTAAACAGTAAGTACATTTTGCTCGTTAACAACCTTACTTGCTTGCCTCCTAATTTTAAACACAAAGATTTTAAAGAAAGTTGGTACCCTTCACACAGAAATTGAACTGACTCTTCATACTAAATTTTGTGCAGGTATACTGGGAGAACCACAAAAATATTTCACTTGATCACAACTTTAGCAAAACAAAAGCTTCCTTCACTGCCAAAACACACTCCTATGATCTCCTGAATTCAACAGTGTGGAGAATTCATTTGACACCAAGCACTGCACAATAAGCTCCATTTTTAAAAGAGCACAGGTTCTGTTTTCTGATCTCTAATGTTCATGCCAGCCAGGGAGTGTCGTGGTGGGATGACAGCTGGCAGCACTGTTCCCTGAAAACTCTTGCCTGAATAGACATCATGTTTGGGCAAGAGGAATGGTTAAAAAATAGACCTTCACCTGTTTCACCCTTTTCTGCTAGGATCCACATTCATAAACTATCATCAGAAACAGAATAAAGGCACTGTTACTACTCCTTCACATAACACAAATGCTAGAAAGGCAGAGTAACAAGTCAAACATTTGCAGCAAGGGGTTTCAACAGGAAAAAAAGAAAAGGCATGTATTTCTGCATCAAGCAGCCTTGTTTAACTTCAGCACTAGCCACAGAAGAGGAAATCAGTTACACAAATATGTATATCATCATTTTAGGAAGCCTCCATTGTATGCCCAAAAAGCTCAAGAGCAACTGGAATAAAAAAAGCTAAAGCAAAGAAACACATGTACTGCATACTGACTTCAGTATCTTCCACTAGCTGTGAGAAAGCAGCTGTGTTCACACAGATGTGTGAACAGTTGAAAATTATGAAAACCTTGCCAAACCTCAAAAACCTAAATACTGTACTTAGAACTCTCACATAGACAAAAGTGTTGGAAAGTATACTTACTATAAAAGCAGCTCACAGAGGACCTTCACATACCTGACATGCTGGCAAAACTATGGCATGTAATCATATTTCTCTGAAAGACAGGCTTAGAAGCAATCCAGAGAGATCAAGGGAAGTTGCAACCTAGCATGGGAAGCTCAAGACTGTAAAGATCTAATGTGTCAGGATCTAAACCTGACAATTCCAGCTAAGGAAGCCTCAGCTGAACAAAACTTCTCATTCAAATATAAAAAAAAAATAAAGGCCATGCACTTTCATGAAGATCTACGTGGTACTAAGCTGGTACAAGGGAGTATACCTCCCTGGCTGAACGGTCTGATGCTGGCAGAGTAAACAGCAAAACCTTCCCCTCCAGGTGGCAGGGAACCATCTGATTGACTTCAGTGACACTGCACTGATAAGGAGCAACATCAATCACTGATTGATGACAAAACACTTATACTACATAGTACCTTATATCAGCCATCAAAAGGGAGTGGTTTAGAATGAAAATAAAACTTGCACTTAGCCAGAAAGTGCCTCTGAAAAACTCAGACCTGAAGCCGCTTCTCTATAAGGCTGGACTGAAGGAGAATTTGCATTTTCACAATCTTCAGAAACTTTCTTTTGCTTCCCTTGGAAGTACAAATAAAATTGTATTTCCTTCTAATTGAAATTCCCTCAAAAATATTTCATGCAGTCAAATTTTTCTACAGACATAACAATTAATAAAACTGAACTACAGATTTGTTACAAAATAACGAACAAAAATGGAGTATTGACACTTTAAGGAAATCTTGTTTCATTTTTTTTTCTCAGTTTGTTTTAAAAAACAGCTACCATCAAAAGGTATCTCCATAGAAAAAAAATCTCATTAGTTCTACAGTATTTTTAACTGTGTGCAATGAAAGAACTGCCTTTCCTGACTAAACAAACATTGAGGGTATTAGAACTGCTTTAAAAATAAGGCAGGTCTTTAACAACTACAACAAAATACAAATGGGAATAGCATTAGTGGCTTAAGTAACAACATAAATTAACAAAAAACCTCAGTACCAAATGCATTGTACCCAACCAGTTTGTGGATACCCACAGAGACAAGAAACGAGACTCTTAAGATATCAAAAATTTCTAGGAGAAGATACTACTTTATTAAGTACATTTTGTGCAATCTAGCAAGCTACCACAGGACAGAGGTGTTAATACTATTGCCTTCTGGGAAAAATACCATGAGCAGGAATCTCTTTAATATCCCCACCAAACTAAGGTATTCCAAAGTTATGTTCTAATGTTCGATCTACCTTGCAACAAACAACTCAAAAAGCCTAAGGGCAAAAAAGACAGAAGGTTATCAAGGCTATAGTTTCTTCTACACCTGGATCAACTGTTCCCAATGCTCTTGATATATGTTTGCCTGTGCAGGTGACAGAATCTATTAATGAACACTTTATGAATAACTTAAGAAAGTTTATTTTCATGTTTCACTATACCTAGCTATAATGAAAAACTTTCCAACAGTAACATGAAATCATCTCCTCTGCAATCATTTAAATTCACTGCTTCTGGCAGTAACTGCCACAAGCCTGGGGAACAAGTTATCTGCATGCTTCTTTGCATCAGATTTGACAATTTTCATTTCTTTCTTAAACAACCTCAGCTTATTTTCAGACTTCCCTCAAAGCTCTGATGTTCTAGACTTCAGACCAATGTCACTATTCTTCCCTTGATTCTCCACAGCTAGACCATGTATTTCTTGAAGCAGTGACCCAAAGTCAGACATACTATTCAGCTAAGGCCTTTCCCGTGCTCTGTGAAACAAAAGAATTACTTCACTTATCTTTTGAGATACACTCCAGCAGAACAGAGCTGGATTTTGTATTTTTCGATATTTGCATCTTGTAGCTAAACTTTAATTTCTCACAATTTAACAGGATGTCATTCACAGACTATAATGTTAGCTCAATCACTGAAGACAAATGCAGATTCAACATAAAATGTATTCCCAAAACTACAAAAGTAATGAAGCAAAAAAACGTTTGTATCATTTCAACTTTCCAAATAAGTAGCCCATTTAATTGTAAAATCTTCAGAGAAATAGAAACCTAAGTTACCTTAACACCCAGCATGACAGGTTCCCTAAATGTTATCACAACAAAAATAGCCCCAGTTTTTCTTGGTGTACCTGTATTAATTTATGAGAATTCACCACTTAGTTCATACTATAAGGACTGAAACACCTTTTCATCCTATCCTCCATTTTTTGTTCCACTCATTCTTAGCTTTATTCTTCTTCTTAAATCAGTTTTATAAGATTAAGGTTGCTAAATATATAACTAATATTCATGCAGGATAAATTACAACACTGTCGCCAAGAAAAGGATAGACCATCCAACAACTCAAGCCCTTGCTTCACTACCTTCAAAGAAATTTTCATCTTCCAAAGAGCAGTTCATGGCACAAAGCTCTGAGTACAGAAAATCCCATTTGAATTATTTAATATTAGTGTAAATAATCTCTAGCAACAAGAACAGAGCCTTTCCCCCCAGCTGTCACACACTCCTTACTATATCAACAGCCCTGTAATACTCTGAAAACCTTCCATCCAAACAATCTCTTGTCCTGAGGATTCCTCCTGGGGAAGAAGCCAATCTACATGCCTTCAGACAACAGCACTCATCCTGGGCCTCCCAACACAACTGCAGGGTGAATAGAAGAGGAAAATCTCTGCGAAAGTCACTTGCCCCTAACACTTCAAATCCTTACGCCTCCAAGAAGCACCCACTTCTTAAATGCACTTTATGAGTGCACGGGCAAATGCTCTTGAATTGTAATGTAGGAAAAAAAAAAAAGGAGCATAATAATTGCTACAGCTTTTATGTAATGACTTCATTATTACATTTTTAGTATCAGCAGTTAGGCTACTGAAGCAACTTCTAAAGCACTAAGTTTGTATTTGACTAAAAACTGACCATGAGTTGAATAATATGGCTTAAACTTGTTTTTCAAAACCCTCACCCTTGAATTCATTAGCAACACTGATGTAGTTGTAACCAACACAGAGCACTCAATTAGGATCTTGATATGGAATGTCTCCTTTACCAGAAGGTTCCAACTTAAAAGTATGTAAGACTACTTCAAGGTCTGTCAGAAATTCTTGTTGTCCACCTTGCTTTTAAAATTAGAAACAGAGTACAGAACTGAAGGTTTTCCTTCTGGAAAGCAGGAGTGCATTTCCTGAAAAATTACAAGGAAATAAAACCTTTCCAGGTGTCTCTTCAAAATAAGTGACATTATGCTCCTCGACAGGCTTCCACAACAAGGTTACTTTCTAAGCTTAGATTTACCTTGTTCTGAAGGATACACTGGAACATATATTTGCATTAGAGACATGAGTCAGTTAGAAGCACTTTTCCTGACTTTGTCACTTTGAGTTTACATTACACTTTAGGTTTGCTTGTTTCAGTGTTAAAGACAGCTTCCATTTTAACTGTATCAGCAGTTTTTCAGCCTTGAACTTTATTAGAAGTAAAGGTTTAAATGAATTAATAGGTGTACTTTGACAGTAAACAAGATTCAAAAACTGACAACTTGAGGAAGGGCTACCTAACTAAAGAACAAAACCACATCAGAAAATGAAAATTCTACTACCAGCTCTTAGACCTGTATTTCCAACGTGTAAGAAGCTGGCTTTTAAACAACACAAGAATACCCACATATACTTCCTAACCTGGAACATGTGCACCCATACTTGTAACGTACTCATCTCTTTGTTTGGCAGGTGTTCCAGATACCAGCTCACTGCTCTCTCTCCCGGGATGAATGAAATAGGGGGAGAAGCAGCTACAGGGTGATTGAGTATTTTGAGTAAAATAAGACTGACACAGGCTAAGACATTTCTGAAGTTCAAGTGACTTACAGCAGTTTCACAAACACCCTCCCCCCCCCCCCC
>JASSUY010045837.1:0-25332 GCA_032466535.1 Forpus xanthops
CCCATTTCCCCGGGACTGGGGAAGAAAGGGAGGGGGGGGGTGCACAGAACTGTTTGAGGGGCCTCAAACTACGACAAGAGAGATACCAGGAAGCCTGGTATTTTAAAGCCATAATCTAGTCTACAAGCCTCAAGAGTGAGTATTAATGAGATTACAGGTCTCGTGAAGAGTTTTGACAACAGAGGGTAAGAGATGGAGTTTGAATATCTGTTGGCATTTAGGGACAGATTCATTTGTAGCCTTAGGTGACTTCCTTGGCATGCAGGGTTATGTGATGGGTCAAAACCCAATGTTTAGTTATGGTCATGCTCAAACATTCTGAAATATTGTCTATTTAATGCACCACAGATACCACCTACCCCATCACACTTCACAGCTGGGAAGTCCACACCTTGTTTTATAGCACACACAGACATCGCTATGAGAGAAAACTGGGATCTCTCTGGAGCTGTTTCACACCAGCCTGACATGCCGACTCTGCTTGGCCCTTCTGAGAGCTGTTTTGAGGACATTGCAAATAAAAGTTTACCATATGGTCCACATACCATTTCAGTCATTTCAGTGTTTTCAAAGTGTAGCCTGTAAGTACTACATGGCAAGGACTGTGTGTGCCCACATGTCTCTGCTGCAGTAATGTACAACCAGTGAACTATGATTAATAACCTTATGCATACCTGTAAAGAAAGTCTGTTGCATGCTTTCATCTTGTTCCAGACATTGGTTCTTATATAGTTTCTTATATTTGTATTATGTGTTCTTATACAGTTTCTCACGGCTGGCACTGGCTTTTATCAAACTCTGTTTATAACCTGCATCAAATTTGGGCTAGCCCCTCCTGCCTTCTGTACAGATACACTAGAATTTCTGTGGCAGCATTCTTTTAAAACAAAATTGAAGCAAACAAAACCAAAATGCAACAAAATGTTTGTTATTGATTTAAATGTGATCAGGACAATCTCGTTTATATATTTCACTGTATCATTTATTTTGAAATACCTTTTTGACCACTCTCCTGGTCACTTCAGTTCTCATTATTTTTCTAACTTCAGGTTGTGCAAACCTTCACTGTAGAAGTCTGGAAATCCTGCTAATATCACTGAAACTGTGTATGGGTCAGCTGAGGTTTTTTGCATCAAGCTGGAGTGGAAATGCTCATGATGTTCTTGTTTTGAGAAGGTCTGACTGGCAAGTGCTCTGTCCTTTTTGGCACTCCACCAAGACCATAGGTCACTTCTGGTCAGCCCAGCTTTCACATCCCCTGGGAAGCTCATCGGTGTTCCAGGTTCCTGGGACCCCCCATGTGCCTCTAACATGCAGTCCTGATTCCAGGTCCCCCTCAACATCCAGAGAAGTGGGGCGATGGCAAGATGGGGCTGTTGTCTGGTTCCTGGACAGCACTCTCTGTACCTGACTGCTTGGTGACTAGACAGCCAAAGACAGTTTTCTGCCTGTCCATCTTCCAGGCTGTGGTTCTCCCATGCAAAGTCCTTTACAACTTTAATGGCAAATTTTGTAGTTTCACTCCATTTTATATTTCTACTTGTGAATCTAATTTTTTAATTTAGTTTTCTGGAATTAATTTAGCTGCAGGACAGGAATTCATGTAAGAATGAGCGATCAAACCTTTCACCTGTGACTTCAGCTTTAAGCCCATGTTCAACTATGCCTGGATATTGCAATCAAATTATTAGTAAAATATTGACTGAGATAATGTGAATCAGTGTAAATGACTGACCAATACCGTAAGCATTATAAGAACCCAGTAGCTCAGGCAAAAATTTAATGTTTTTTTTTTTTTCCCCATGAAGTACGCTGGAAAGTTACATGGATTATTCATGAACTAGGGAGCATTTGGCACCTTCTGGAATGTAGTGGGGTTGGTAAAGAAGCTCCTTTCATGGAACATGAGAGTGATGTGTGTTGCAGGAAACACTACATTGTTCTCAGATTGTGGTTGCTTGTTGGCATAATGTATCTGATAGCTTCAAACCTACTTCTGATGGAAAGATCTGCAAACCATAAATCAATACTGCTACAATTTGCACACTTGCTGGAAGCTACACCAAAGGGCTGAGCACTGAAAAAGTAAATGAGTGTGAAGACAAAGGCTCAGATCTAGAGGAACTAGAGTTGCCTGCATGATGGGTTCAGTTCTGCATCAGAACTGTGTTAATTTCTGGGCTTCCCTGTATAAGACAGACATGGACTTACTGGGTCTATGAAGATTACTAAGGAATTGGAGCACCTTTAATATGAGGAGAGGCTGGGACAGCTGAGTGTCAAGCTTGCAGAAGAGAAGGCTCAGGGGGGGAATTACCAATACTTATAAATACCTGATGGAAAGGAAAGAAGATGAGGTAGCCAGACTCCCCTCAGTAGCGCCCAGTGATAGGACAAGAGACAATGGGCACAAGTTAAATCACATGAAAGTCAAACTGAATACAAGGAGATTTTTTTTACTGTGAGGATGGTCAAACACTGGTACAGGTCACCCAGGGAGGTTGAGTCTTCATCTATGGAGATATGCATACCCCAACTGAACACAGTCCTGGGCAACTGTCTCCAGGTGACCCTACTTTAGCAGAGGGGTTGGACTAGATGAACTCAAGACATCCATTCTAACTTCAACCATTCTGTGATTCCATGATTTGAAACCCATATTCAGCGGCTGCTTGATTTTAGCCAAAGTTTTCTCATGTATGCCTGCATCCATCAACTTGAGAGTCCCTTTGCTTCCTGGTCTCCTGGCAGTGTTGCCAGTGGAGTGCAGTGCTAGGAGCCCAAAGCACCTTGCTCCACCTTGTGCATGACATTTCAAAGGTACCTAATTTCCACTTCTGCCTGTGCACAGACATGGTTCCGTACTGAGAAGCTTCACAGAAGCCATGTACGTAAGATCACAAACACAGTGCGTTACACAGGCTTCAGAAACAGGGATTCCTTTGTTAGTCTGTCCTGGTAAGTGACCTGAGAATCAGCTATAAGGTTCAGCTATGTGGGTCCATTGGCAGCTGTCTATTTTCTATAAAATGTAGCTGGAGAAAGAGTAAGCAGTGACATGTTTACCTCTTCAGTAGCTTAGGGCTTCCCTGTCACAGAATGCACAAAAAAGCAAGTTAAAATATTTCCTCAGCTGGAGATCCTCAAACCCAACCCTTTCACTGCCCTAAAGTACCAGCTACAAAACCAGCCTATTGAAAAAGTAGAAGCACTCTTCAGTTTTTCTGCTGAAATTACTCAACTGTACTTAAACCAATTCACACATTATTGCACTCGACTTGGAAGTCTGGGAAATTTTTGCTTGGGTGTACAGCCCTTGTCTCAGTTTGTTTTGCATCTAAGCTTCCACCTCAAAGTAGCCTACAGCCATATTATTGGGGTACTCCTGTGGGAGGCAGGAGCTGTGAGTACAAATCCTAACCAGAAAGACATAATTAAGACCTTACGGAACCAGAAATTAAAACACATTGCCTATTGTGGTGACTGCACAGCTGTATGATGGGTGTGAATGCGGCTGCAGATGTTGAGTACTACAGCTCTGTGGACTCCGTTTTGGAACATGCACACTTAAAAGATAGGAATTGCAGCAGTAAATGACAAGTGCTGAAGTGTTCTTCTGGATAGTGGCTTTAGTGGCTTAATCTCCAGTATGTTTCCCCAGATCAGAGCTGAGGTATTTCATCAGAGGTGAGTGTGAGGGAAGGAGGGAGGAGGCGGCATTGCAGTGCAGTATTGCTGTATTTGCTTTTTGAATAGGCTGTAGTTGTTAGTGTTGTCACATCTCTAGAAATTAACTCAAAGAAGACATTTGAAGGAGAACCTCTTTCTTCCTGCACACATAAACAAACACAAGCAAAAATTTTTAGATGATGCTTTCAGATAAGCAGTCATGGCAAAGCCTCACTTTCATTTTATCTCCATAGATAGCTCCAGGAAGAAAAAAACATAGCTTCTGCTGGCAGCCTAAACAGCTCCCTTTGCTGCCAAGTGTCTTCTAAAAAGGAGGAACAACATAAACTAATTTCACACCTATTCAGTTCAATAATAGGTATTGTTCTAACTATACCTCTAGTGATAAGAGACAGAACAGCTTTTTTGCCATTGCTATGCAACTGTTAAAACAGTGTGCAGAATTCAGCCAGCTCTAATGGGCTGATAGGAATCAGTGTCTGAAGTTCTTGTTTGCATTCTGAAGTCAACAATAATTGTCCTTCTCTATTAACATTCATTTAAGATAGTTTATGGCTGCACCAGATTCAATCAAGATTCTGTCTTAATAGTGTTCTGAATGGTCTGCTCTCCCTTAGAAAGAAATATTTAACCATAATGTATTAAACTGCTTTAATCCACTTGACTTGTTTTGATGTAGTGATGAAGTGGCATAGAAGGTAATACAGAAAAAAGAAAGTAATATGAAACACTCTGGAGAAGTAAAAGCTGGTGGTATGAATGGTACCAAGCTGCAGGCAGAGAGTTTGATGTATTTAAGTAGGGTTCCATAAATCACAATGGCATTTGTGTCTGAGATGCAAAGACATCCGCAAAACCTCTATGCATTTAGAGAAATGGAATCTAAGCAAGACAGATGTAAAAGCCTAAGTGCATTAAACCATGGGATTTTTTTTCCAACCTTAATTTATGAGTTCAGGTTTTAGTCAATTGTGTACATGATTTAGGAGGAGGGACTTTCTGGCTCTGATAATGTCTCACTGAGATAAGGAATGAGCATATGAATAAATGCAAAGGAAGAAATGTTGCACTAGAAGATCCTGCATTCATAAGCATTTCTTTGTAGCTGCAGAATGATTTCTGTGACCTAAAAGGAGAATGCATTATCAGGAGAGGAGGATATCTCTTAAGATGCTCTGCTCTTTATCTGTGAGTCTTTGAGACACATGAGTAAGTAACAAAGCATAAGAAAAGGGACTGAAGGATTACTGTTGCTGGAGCTGGAATTCTGTGCTTGTACCCAGCACTGCTCCATTGCTTTTTGGGTGTGTAAACATATGATTAACGCTTATGCATGTGAGCAATCCCATCACGTTCAGCAGAGCCACTATCATTTCCTGTCAAGTAAACGCTTAAATGCTCTGTTGGCACTAGCTGAGAAAATCAGCACTTTTGTATGATGGAGCCCATGCAGGTGAAACAATATCGCCTTGCTTAGTCCATTGTGCCTCACACCATGACCTGCAAGAGCCAGGTCTTAATGTAAGACCAGAAAAATTAGTGCTTCGAGATAAGGGCTTCAGCCAGTGCCTGAGTCAGATGACTAGCTTGTTACACAATGATATGAAAATGTAGGGGTAAAAAGTTGAGACTGTCCCTCTGTGGAGCTTACAGCAATGTCTGAGTCATCACACGACATGAGAAAGCTGCAGGCAATGGCATGCACAACAGGCTTGCTCTGACTTCTCTTATGTAACTCTGATGTTAGCATCTTCTCTGCTCCATATGTAAAGCCAGAAAACATCAGAAAGCTGTAACTGAGAGCAGTGCTCTTATTTATTAATTTCTATGAGCCAAACATGACTTAGGAAATGAGATATTTTCCACATAAGCTTTAGTACAGGACCAGACACTTTCCTTGCTGGTACTGGTAAGACCATTTATTTCTAGGCTCATTAAAAGGATGTTTGCACCCCCTAGTGTATAAGAATCTGCAAGAAATCAGATCCTTATAACAGCCTTAGCTGAATGAGGATGTTTATTTTTAAACCATAATAAAATCTCCCAGTTACAATCCTAACAACTCCAAGAGAAAGGATTGTAAACTGAAAGATTATCCTAGCTGTAATCCCTCATGTCCCTGTACTCAGCAATTGCAGGACTTGAAAACAGATTCGACTGAGTTAGATTTTTACCCCACTGGAAGAGCTCAGAGTGTTAGAATAAAACAAAAAAAAAAGTACTGAAACCAGTCAATTTTAATCCAGACCCCCCGGAAAGTAGGGCATATCGGATCCAGATTCAGCCTATTACTGAGATAAAGTCTGTAACTGTGTTTCACTGAAGGACAGGGACCTTTGAATCTGGACTTTACTCCAGTTAACAGAAACTGTAAAAATGAGAGTCATACACTTAACTGTCTTCCAAGAACGAATGCCCAGATTGTCACAGATTAGTAGACTTCTAACTTGGACAGTGGCCTGCATCCCACTGGTTGGAATTAGGTGTCGTGTGTCGTGGTTTAAGCCCAGTTGGTAAATCAGCCACACAGTCATTACTCACTCCTCCCCCTTCCTCCCCCCCCCACCTGCCGACCAAAACCCAGCCTGACCCAAGCAGTGATCTAAACCTTACAGGTCTCTGCTCTATGTTTTTACATCCTGAGCATGATGTGCTGTGGTATGGAATACCTCTTTGGTCAGTTTGGGTCAGGTATTCTGTCTCTGCTTCCTCCCAGCTTCCCCTCCTCCTTGGCAGAACATGAGACTCAGAAAGTCCTTGGTCAGACTAAACATTACTGAGCAGCAACTAAAAACATCAGCGCTATCAGCACTGTTCCCAGTCTGAAAGTAAAAAATACAGTACTGCACCAGCTACTAGAGAAGGAGAAAAATGACTGCTACTGCTGAACCCAGGACATACCTTTGGCATTTTTAACAGCGCATGCATTATCAAAGAAAAAGGACTACCTGCACTGTGATTTAAAATAAAGCCTAATGATCTTTATGAGCTTTCAGCTCAAACAGCCACTCATGTAAATCATGTAAACCTAAGTTGGCTGTGACTGTAATTAATCAATCACCATCCCCTGTCCACCCACAGTTTCTCTCTTTCAAAGCTTTGGCAGAAAGTCCAAGAATGAACAGAGGAGAGTGATATACTTGTATAAGCCAAGTATAAACTAAGTCTAATCCTATTACATGCTGCTGACTGCTTATTTAAATCAATTCATTCTTATGAACATCCATTTGAAAAACTGACTTTTGATATCATGTACTGAAATACCCTACCACAGTAACTTAAAGATCATACATTAACAGAGTACTTCATAAAACTGTTAATGTTGCTGTTCACACAACCACATATAAAAGAATCAAGCAGCAAATAGGATTAGAAATGCTTCTTAGCTTTTCATTGAGATTTTTCTCCTTACTGACAAACTCTTAACCTACCTTTCTATAAGTAGGAACTTTGCTTTACACAACTGCTTACAAGGCAATTTTACTTATTTGTAAGTATTCTCAACAGAGCAAGAGGAAGATCAGCCTCAATGTACTGTGAAAGTGCAGTAACTCAGTTTTTAAAATACGGAACCATTTTTTTCTCCCATGTCACAAACAGAAGGATACTTGGTGACCTCTCTTTAGTCTAAAGGGTCAGTTAGATATATTTGATATCTACTATCACATGAGCAATGGTCAGAAAGTTCTGCACAAGAGAAGCCCAGAACAAGTAAAACCCCCTGTAACTGCAAGGTCCCCTTCCCAGCCATTGTACTAAATGTCAATGTGAGAACAAAAATCTCTCAATTACTGTAGATACAGTTCAATTCGGCAGCAGTAATTTAGAAAATCTCACATGGGAAGACACTAATTTCTCCCATCCTCCCTACAATGGAAGTTCTAAGACAAGGGAAAAATCAAATACCAAACAAAATAAGAAGAGACTGCACAAACACAAAAGAGGAAATGAGACTATAGGCAAATACTGTGCAAATGTCAAGGCAGACCGTCATTAGCTATGAAACAGAAACCACCAGTAACATCTGGGCATCTAAGGAGTTACCACTGAGCAAACCTATTTCCAGATCTTGAGGAATTTTAGGCACCATGAAAAAGGATGGGTAGGAATACCACAATACACTTTTGCAAGACCTCTGTGTCGAGTTCACCATGTGCACAGTCACCCCAACTGCACATCAACTCATACACAAGTCGCAGTTCTCAACTGTTTGTAACAGCTGAGAATACAGCAAACTGCACTTCCCAATGGTAACAAAGACAGAAATAACTCAAAGGAAATAAAAGAACCAAGTTAAGAAGCCCAATCTCAAATGTTTGGCAAACAAAGCATATGCAAACCAACAGTCCAATTGTAAACGGAATTGGAAGGAAACAATCTGAACATACAATAGCTAATTCGAGACCAGTGGTCTCAAACTATCAGCTCTTAAGCATAAGCTTTGAGAACAACACCCTATAGTTCCATGTTCTGTGTGTCCAGCTTTGCAATCACATTCTGACAGCTTTTAGAGGCATCTGCTCAGGGAGGGGGTGAGGGGCCAGAGAGGAAACTGAGCTCAATCCTTCATTGGGCCAAATCCACACTGTGTCATGCAGTGCGGTATAACTTGATTTCAGAAGGAATTGCACTTCTGTGTCTATTCCCTACAAGGAATAGAGAGCTGTACTTTCTTACTTCAGTCAGTTAGGAAATGCCTTTGCATGTGCCCTCACTTTCTTTTTTCTCTATCAATACCAGGCTTTTTTAAGTTTTTCCTCATGTTTTCTGGACATGTTTCTACTACATGCTTCTTAAGCTGCGGGTGACCAGAACAACACATAGTTCCACTGCTACACTGAGGTTCCTTGAATCTACAGAGAAAAACTTAAAAAAATAGACCCAACACAAGAATAAACTAAGCATAATGTGAGTCAATGCTAGCTACAGTACAGTTTAAAAGACAACTTACGTATCACAATTTCTAGTCCAGGTAAGAATTTGCTTTCCCTGGATCCAACTCCTTTTTGCAAATGAATGTTAGTGAAAAATGAAATCTGAGTATTCTGGGACATAAAAGTTTTGGTGAAAAATAATCAAAGAAATCAATAAATGATAGAAATATGGATGATAGGAAAAGTCCATCTCACAGTTTATATATACTTTTTTGTCAAAGGATATTAAATCCATTTATCTAACTGATGGCAGTACCACCATAAGCAAATGAAAGCACTAAATAGCTGGAAAATGTACAGTATTCTTCATGCCTTAATAAACACTAAGCAAACTCTGAGTTGAGGATCTGGCTCAGCTGAAAGTGCAGGCAAGCAGACAGAGTGAAACAGAGTCATCTCTCCTGATCTGCATCACTATATTTATAGAGCAAGAGACAAGCACTGACAACTTTAATTCTGGCTTTTTATGCAATTAATTAGCTTTGAACCCTCACTGATACTCTCCCATTAAAAAGTTTTTTTGTGAGAACACAAAACGTGTGCAAGGAGTAACAGACTAAATTTTCTCCAGCTGTCTCTAAAATGAAGGAGCAAAGGGACTTCATTTGAGGGAAGTACAGGGCTTACTAGATGCCCCCATGAGATCTTTTAAATGACCATCCATGTTATTTATGAGTTTAGCACTTCCTAATAACAAACTGCTTGGTTTATCAATGAAGCGGATAGTGAAAAAGAACAGAAAACCTATTTCAAACACTGCACGTCATGGTAAAACATGGGATACTGCACTGCTGATTGAGTATATCTGGCAAAGGAGGACTCTGACGACGGAAGACTCAATCTTTCAAAACTCTGGGGAAAAAATCATATATTGAGAGTCATTAAGAGCTTTTTTCTCTTCTTTCAATGCTCATGTAAGATTCAGCATAAAGCAGCTGGAATCCTGGTGTCGGCAGAACTAAGAGTACTCGGAAATAGCAGCCATCAGAAGAATTTTAGAATGTTAACAACTGCAGCACTATCAGTCAGAATGCAGGTAATGGTATTAAAATTGCACAAATAAATCTGCATTACTAGTAGCAATTACAATTGCTGAGAGTAGCTATAGCAGACTACGTACAATACTGAAAGCAACACATTCCAAGAACATAAACAGGGGGGAGGCTGAAAAGCAGACTTGCATAATTTACCTATGATTCCTTACTGCATGAGCATCTCCATATCATCAAAACACATCTGAAAGATTGGGCTCATCAGGAAATTAATTCAATTCTTAAAAAGCTCATATCTGAGATATGCAGCAGAGTCCCTGTATCTGAAGTCTATAAACAAAGTAAGTTTCAAACACATAAAGAAAGCTGGGAAGTGGCTCAGAATAATATCAGAACAAAGAAAGATACAAAATAAACAAGCTTGAATGGTCTGACACAGCTTACTCATGAAATGAAACCATATGCATAATATTTATATATACAGGATTCAGCCATTTGAATACATGCGTTTTTCACAACTGAACCAAAGAAGAATGACTGATCCATAAGGAATTTCCACTTCCCAAATAAAAAGACTCTGTGAAAGCTGCTGCAGTCCTCAGGTCATTGCTTCTGGTTTGTTTGGGTTTTCTCTGTTTTCAGGATTGACGGTAGAGGCAGAAGAGAAGGCTAGGATGTCCAAAAGTTCAGTTCCAGGCAATTCTGCCCCACTGTGTTGGTCAAGGTATCAAAAGACTTTGGGGTGGCAAAGAGAACAAGAACATATGGAACACAACAAATGAGCTTAGTGTAGCAGCTTTAGATTTTGCACTTCAGAGGGAAAGAAATTTCAAATACTGGTTAGTAGACACTATTAACTAGTAGTATAGAGCAGATTAACAAATAAAGTACCATTATAATTAATGTCTTACAGTAGTCTGTTTGCTAAGATGAAAATGCCTAGGTTTAGAACACCTTAGAACAGTCATGTTCCCCTAGTCACTCCCCTTTCTTTTCATGTGGGTGGATGTGCTGCTCTAGCACCATACATCACTTCTTACTCCTTGGTCAGAGACAGGCAGCTGCAAAGTGAACATCTGTGTTCTGCTCAGACTGGGACTATTAAGGAAGATGTCAAATAAGTGAAGAAATGGAACAAGAAATTTTGGATGCCAAGAGGAAAATACGATGCTACTTTACTTTTAAATTCCAAACCACACTGAGGTTGCTAGTTATGCTTAAATTGTACATGTGCCACCTTTACAAGAGAGCATATTCAATGTTTATGTATTAATGGACAATGATCACAAAGCAAAGTCCCAGTGCCCTCTTATTCCTCTATTTAAATTTACAGATCATGATGCTATATAGTTAGCACAAAAACAGTCAATAAATGCTGAAATGGAAATCTGAAGCTCAAGTCTTCACCCCTGAATGTATATGCTTGTACTTTGCAGTGAGTAAGAAGTCCCTTGTCTGGTTTCTTGCATACCTATTGTTTTTCTAGATGCACTGAACTGAAATACATTGCCTGAATCAATTAAATGTGGATTCATATGTAAAAATGTATATAATCTTAGCTACTGGAGTTTAATCATTAGCCTCAGAAAAGCACCTGCAGGACTAACAGAGCTCTAATTTTGTTTTCTCTGTTCTCCATCATACTCCCATATACAGGGAGGAGCCAAATGGTGGAATCCTGCTCCCAGGCTCCACAGAGACAGGCAAAGAGGAAAACTGAAGTGGAATAATACATATCTCCCTTGGTCAAGGGGAGCTCAGGCAGTGACTCAAGTAGCCACTCAGTTACTTGTTGACCCCCATTCAAGAGCCTGGGCAGAACGGTGCCAAAGCACCCCTTAATTCCACAACTACTGTTATTTGTAACTATGCAATCTAAATAAACTATAACAAAACACACATAATTCAAGAAGAGAGAAATGCATATATGTTGGGACATACTTATTTCAATTTGCAAACTTGCAATTTTGATAGTCTAAGTCCTTAATAAAGAAAATGCTGAGGTTTTTTTTTTCTCCACAATGCCAAAATATTGTTGGTTCTGAAATAAACAAATTTTTTTAGTCTAATGCATTGAAAACTCAGAAGCTGAGCAGTGGAAGTCCAAGATGGCTCCAAATCTCCTGTTCCAATGCTATTAAACTTACATGGACACTCTAGAAACAAAAGTTCCCTAAAAAAGTAATGAACTAAACTGTAATCTTTCTGGAGTTTAACCTACCTATCGGGGAAGTTTCTTCATGACTGTCCTATAAATTCAAGAAAATCATTTGCAATCAAGTCAGACAATTAACCTTTGTGCTCCCTAACATACCAGAAATCCCGCTTCCCTGCTCTTACAAATCCAATATTGCATCTATCATCAAAAACTCCCCTTAGAACTTCAACTCTCTAAAATAAGAAAACATTTTAATGAAAAAAAAAAAAAGTTTCCTCTCTTTACCATAAATTTGAAAGCAAATAAAAAGAACAGTGTATAGGAATGTCAGACACTGTAATGAACACGCATTTGTGTTGATCCACTGTGCCTCCATCCCAGCAGACTTTCAGGGGATAAGGAGGCATGTGGAATGTCCACAGCCCCTGTAATCTATGCTTCTGCCATGACTATGAAGAAGTCACCTCAGCAACCGGCAAATCACCAGCTTACTGTGTGCAGAGCAGCAGACTGCCATCACATACCATGTATGATTAAAAACAATTGTGAATATTACATTCACAGAATTCAATTGCTATGACTATGGCCAATTAATTTAAATGGTCAACCTGACAAATATATTTAAAAACTTTAGTGTGCTGGTGGCTGCAATGAAAATATTCACAAAAGCGTGCATAACTGGCAACTAATCTATCAGAATCCTTCCTTGGTACTTGTTCAGAGGCACAACACACAAATTGGGCCAATGATATACATTCTGTGTTGCAGAAAAAGCAGGACTTTACTTAAAGCAGAGTGTTATATTAACTACAATGATCAACGTTTTCAGAAAGCAAAATACAGTCAACATTTCCATACAGGCACATAATAACCATTTTCAGATATCAAATATTGTGAGACATTGATTTTAAAAATATTTCAGAATACAAGTAGTTCAGAATCAGCAATTTATTTTCCATTTAGCAACTTGAACATGAAATCATGATTCTGCCATAAGAAGCCTGTTTGAAATTACTAAATTAGTAAGTTAAAATGCTGACATTCCAAATTACTCTGTTTATCCACACAGCTTCTCAAGGAAATTCAAAACAATAAAAATGCGAACTTGTAATGAAGAAATAAAGGTACTTACAGTTTATGGGTATGCAAACAAAACACGAGATAACAGAGCAGAGGTACTCCTAAACTGAGGTTAAATAAATTGTTTTAAGTAAGAAGGGGCACAATTCACATGATAACTTCAGTTGTAATCTCCCCACACAAGAGTTCGGAAGATTTTGTAGCTGAACAGAAGTATCTCTGCTTCATTTTTTGCTGTTCTTTGTGGTTTGCAGAATCGATACTAAGTACTGATGAAGAACGAGTTTAAGGCCTTTGCAACCATCAAACAGATGTAGCCTGTCCTGAGGTTTTATCAGTACAAAATAACCCTCTCCTTAGGCCTTCATGAACATGCTCCAGATCTACCTTCTGGTAGAAGGATTTAGCCATGAAACCCTGCTCCAGCTCTAGAATCTGCATAGAGCTAAAGCAAATGCTCCTCAACACCACTAATGACAGTCATGAGAGGTGATCCAGAACCAAAGTACTTTCACCACTAATAATCAGTATGCAGGGCATCCCAGGAGACTTTCCCAAGAACACTCAGAATACAAACTTATCAAAGGGATTGAGAACCTGTATTCACAGGAGGCACAGACTAAATTCTTCCTTCACTCCTATAAACCCCTTTCACTGAAATTACTGTTAACATCCACATTGAACCTCAAGCCACCACCCTAAACACAAGGTCATGGGCTAGATCTCAATGGAAAGGAAACTCAAGGCAGAATGAGCCCTGATGGGTAATGTAAGTCAGTTCCAGTAAGTACAGGAACAATACAGAGTGGATGCAATAATCTCATCATATTTTAAAGATTATATTTCTCCCAATGGTTTACTAGCAATAGTCACCCAAGAGCTCTGATGCTATCCCTTTCTTGTTTGAATTTTGATGCAAAGATTACTTGGGCTACATGCAGCAAGTGTATCTCAATTCCCAAGGAGGCTACTGGAGATTAAAAGAAAATTGAGGGTTTAAGCGTTTGGTTTTGGTTTGGTTTTTTTTTTTTTTTTTCCAGTTACAATCTCAATAAAGCATGGTGCAAGGTGTGGAAAACAGAATGCAACACTGAAGATTATACATTCCAAATCTATCATATCCTTAATCGTGTGACTCCTGCTCGCTGAGATGTATTTTGTAGATGTGCTCACATAACTCTGTAACAGAGTACAAAGATTCCTAAGTTTATTGTGACTTTGTGAATATCTTCAATTATATATATCTTAAGGATATAATTAATATATTCTAAAAAATATGTAAAGTGTCATACACAAGTACTAATTCCTCTAGGAATGCCAAAATATGTTGGGCAGAGAGCAGGGAGAAAGAGAGGACA
Source organism: Forpus xanthops (assembly GCA_032466535.1). Taxonomy (NCBI): domain Eukaryota; kingdom Metazoa; phylum Chordata; class Aves; order Psittaciformes; family Psittacidae; genus Forpus; species Forpus xanthops. The sequence goes on from JASSUY010045837.1 coordinate 14,213, forward strand.
TGAGAAAAATTAAAGCATATTATCCTGCTGTTGCTTCTTTAATCCTCTACAATTACTCAGCAAAAATTCATTCCTATGTAAAAAGTGCCCCTGACAACTGAGCACCTGGATCTCTCTCAGCAGAGGTCAGTTTTCTTGCTTGATAACAATCCCCATCCTCAACTTTATTCCAATGACTTGTCCTCTTCATTCTTTTCTGAAACCAGAAAACCTTCTAAGGAGTATGTGTTCAAGCTGGATTTCCTTAGCATTTCAGCAAGCTACATTTTTCTTAAGGACCTTGGATAATCAGCCTCTGGTCTGCTAGTCAGCCCTTTCTCAGGTTTTTCTGGTTTGCTTTGCATGCTAGCATGTTGGAAATGCTAAAGGATTGACTATGGCCAAATTGATGCCCCAAACTTTCACAACTGAGCAAGTTTTACACCCTGCACTACTTACAGATGCTATCCAAACTAATGTGAGCAGATACTGATGCCTTCTTTTAGAGGCTAGTTATCATTTCATGCATGATGTTGAGAGCTGATAGCTGAGGATCACAAAGAATGTCAGTGGCGGGGCAGGAAAACGCACCTTCTCCTGACTCCTGCTCTGATTCCCACCCTGACCCACAGACCTCTTCAGCTGCTCCTAGAAAATGCCGTTCCTATTAATTTTTCTCTAAAAGCAACCAAAACCTTCCTCACTTCGTAATTCTTAACACATTGATACTGCCCTAAGGCACCAGTATAGCAAAACACTAAACTCACTAAATACAATCTTGTTCAGCTTCATAGCAGCTAACAGTTGTGTGTACAGCAATGACCTTCAAAGGCTGGTTGAAACCAAAAATAAAAATCTTTTATGCATGCTATGAAATCAGTATGTGATAGATTAGTAGAAGTAAAAGACTGAAGTCAAGAGCGGAGCCATGCATGGCACAGGGATGTCCTGCTTGAGGACAGGGGATGTCTTCACCATGTAAACCCCTCCCAAGATACTGCTTCAGAGCAGCCATTCATATTGCTGTTGCTTCTGCACTACACTTTGTTTCTTGGCCAAAAGACAACACGGTTGCCTAAATTTCTCTAGATCATCTTCAAGTAAGCAATTAACAAAAATCCATTTGAGAGCCTGAGGACTGCAATTGTAGCACTACTGAGTCAGGAAAAAAATACAAATTTCTGTCATTGTAAAACACTGCATTTGTGAGTACCTCATCAGATTCTCTTGAGGTGAGGGCGCACTCAATCCCACTGTCCATGTCACAGACAAAGATGTTGAACAAGATCAGTCCCAACACAGATCCCTGAGGGACACCACTCGTTACTGGTCTCCAGCTGGACATTGAGCCATTGAGAACAACTCTTTGCGTGTGGCCATCCAGCCAGTTCTTTATCCACCAAGTGGTCCACCTATCAAATTGATGTCTCTCCAACTTAGAGACAAGGATGCTGTGTGGCACAGTGTTAAACACTTTGCACAAGACCAGGTAGATGATGTCAACTGCTCTACCCCTGTCCATCAGTTCCATAGCCTTATCATAGAAAGCCACCAGACTGGCAATGACACCAAGCTGTGTGATTTGGTTGATATGTTGGAGGGAAAGAATGCCATCCAGAGGGACCTTGACACGCCTGTGAGGTGGGCTGATGCCAACCTCATGAAGTTTAACCATGCAAGGTCCTACACCTGACTTGGAGCAATCCCAGGCACAGCTACAGGTTGGGCAGAGAAGAGATTCAGAGCAGCCCTGCGGAGAAGGACTTGGGGGTGTTGGTTGATGAGAGAATGAACATGAGACAGCAGTGTGCTCTTGCAGCCCAGAAAGCCAATCATATCCTGGGCTACATCAAAAGGAGAGTGACCAGCAGATCGAGGGCTATTTTGTACAGATAAAACCTCAGGACAGGCTACATCTGTTTGATGGTTGCAAAGGCCTTAAACTTGTTCTTCATCAGTACTTAGTATCGATTCTGCAAACCACAAAGAACAGCAAAAAAGTGAAGCAGACATGCTTTTGTTCAGCTACAAAATCTTCCAAAATCTTGTGTGGGAAGATTACAACTGAAGTTATCATGTGAATTGCGCCCTCTACTCTACTCTTGTGAGACCTCACTTGGAGCATTGTGCGCACTTCTGGTGTCCTCAACATAAAAAGGACATGGAACTGTTGGAACAAGTCCAGAGGAGGCCCACAAGGATGATCAGGGGACTGGAACACCTCCCCTATGAAGATAGGATGAGAAAGTTGGGGCTGTTCAGCCTGGAGAAGAGAAGGATGCTTGGAGACCTCATAGCAGCCTTCCAGTATCTGAAGGGGGCCTAGAAGGATGCTGGGGAGGGACTCTGCATTTGGGAGGACAGTGATAGGACAAGGGGCAACAGGTTCAAACTTAAACAGGGGAAGTTTAGATTGGATATGAGGAAGAAATTCTTTACTGTAAGGGTGTTGAGGCACTGGAACGGGTTGCCCAGGGAAGTTGTGAATGCTCCACTGCTGTCAGTGTTCAAGGTCAGGCTGGACAGAGCCTTGGGAGACATGGTGTAGTGTGAGGTGTCCCTGCCCATGGCAGGGGTGCCAGAACTGGATGATCTTAAGGTCCTTTTCAACCCTAACTATTCTATGATTACATATCTGTTGTCACAAATATCCCCCAAAACCTAAGCTTTCAATTCTGCAACAGGAATACAAGAAAAAAAATCTTTTATTTATTTTCACAGCTTTTTGTACTCAAATTTAATTAATGATCATAAATTCCAATAAATACTTTCTCCAAAGTATCCTTTATGAGCCTTCAGTTCTTACCCAGGGTACTTATTGCATGGGAATTTATCCAAGGTGGAGTCAATAACACTGCAGCTACTCGTCTAATACCCTGCTCAAGCACATTCAGCAGAGTGTGCCAGAATCTGGTTGTTCAATTCCAGTTGCAGCAAGCCTGCCCTGCCGTGAATGCTGAGCAAAACCTTCTCTGCAATTGCTCCTGTTACCAATTGCTCCAGAAGAAAAAGCAGGAGGCCCTGAGATCTTTCCATTTTGTTGGCATGGAGACAAAAAACTGCCATTGTGCAAGGCATTAAAACTGAAAAGAAAAAACTCCACAAACCAAACAAAAAGAACCCCACTTAAAATGAAGATATTCCCCCTCCTTCCCAAAACTGAAGAAAAGCTGTTACTAAAAAAAGTAGGCCACGAGTCAAAAAATTATATGTAGATGGAATTAAAAGTGTCAGGAAGTCACAATTCCTGGCACAGGAAAGGGATGAATGTGTACAGGACAGAAAATGCTAAGACTAAGAGTTTTGCAATCCAAGAATGTAAAATTGAATTAAGACTGAGATTAAATCCCACAGGCATATGTCTTAAAGGGTGAAAATTAAATAACTGTAAACCATGAAGTTTTCTTTTCAAATAAATTGCCTTTTCATTTTGTTGAAAACCAGCATACATTGAGAAGAACATGCCAGGCTTTGTCTGGTCAGCAGAGCACAACCAGCAACAGGACAACTAAATAATTATACTAAATTATACTAAAGTAGAGATCCAAAAGTAATAATTAACACTCAATATTTGGAGTGGAAAATTGCCATTTTGGTCATGTCAGACCTGGTGGGCTGAAAGATAATAAGTAATACTCTGTAACCTAAGGAGCTTAAAATGCAAGAGAGACACAGCTAATAAAACAAACAATGAGTAGACGCGGAATAAAAATTATGACCACAGCTGCTTTGCAGTAGCTGGCTGCTCATACTGTTGATCTACCCTTTCCTCCAGCTGGTAAACTGCATTAATATAACTAAAAATACCTTTTCTGCTGTTTTGGTTCTCCTTAATTCTCTTGACAGAAAAAGCTATTAATTGCCAAAGGAGTTGTGCATGGCAAAGTGGGTCACAAGCCATATTCTGAAAGCAGTAGTGAGAATGCAAACATTTTTGAACTCTTGATTCAGGCAGCATGCATTTCTAAAACTAGTTGGTTCCAATGGTTTCTGTTTTTCACTTTTTCCCCCTTATTCCCCCCCCCCCCCCGCCTGTCTCCTAGGAACTGTTTGAGTCATATCCCACAAGGACTACAGAGATCTTCAGCTACTGTGGCTTCATCTCTGAGTTTCTGTGAAGCAGGGAGGTATTCTTAATTAATTTCTCAGACACCTAGCAGATGGAAACTGCCACCTTTATCTACTGTCTACTGCTCCTTTCCACTTCCAGGAATGAACGGCCTAGCTCCAAGCTGGCAACCTTTCCCAGCGGAAGCATTTTCCCTGAAATGAACCTCAGCACAAAGCTCTGGCAGGAAAAAAAAGCCTCTATAAAAGAGAAAGAGCCCAACAGTTTTCATCGAGGAGACATGTCAGCTCCTGAGGCTTGCACCTTCTTGCAGAGAGTGAGCTAAGCACTTCAGGAATAAAATTAAGTCAAAGTAGTAGCACGTTTGCACAGCTGGTACTCTCACAGAAAGTATATGCCAACCTCACACTAGATCAGGACTAGTGAATCAGTTTTCCAAGTGCAAATGGTACACAGAAGAGGGGCGGAAGTGCATCAAATTGTTTTATCTTATGCAGTTTTGAGGGTGAGGCTCTGCATTTAACTTATGGACACACACCCCTCAATAGACATCAACTTCATTAATTTTCCAGCACGATAGAGAGATCCATTTGCCTGTCACAGAATAGAGTAGGTGTTCATCAGCAAGTATATCCTTCTGAAATGAACGGGTTTATTTCTCCAGCTGCTGACATTGGGTTGGGTTTTTTTATTCCTTAAAAAGAGGCAAAATTAACAAGCAGCATTTATGAATGCAATACAGCCTGATTTGATCAATGTTTTCTCCCTATATTAAGATGTTTGTTAATCATTCATTCCATAATTTTCCTAAAATGCCTGCTCAATACATTAAAAAGCATGCATCTCTATACATTCAATTACATGCAGAAAATTTGTATTGCTTGATTGGGGAGTCACGATGCCAACAGCTCTCACAGCTTGCCATCTCTGAAGACAGAATTGTACTTAATATTTAGTACAACTAGGCTTTTCATCTTCAACTGCAATTACTTTCCACTTCAGAACTACAGAAGGAAGCATCTTCCTATACTTAAGCCACCCAGCACACAGCCAGCTTACAAGAACTGGACAAAGAACATTACTGATCTTCTTGAGCGAGTAAGATTATTTCCTAAGCGCCAGGAACAAACTGTAACTATTTACGTGTAGTTTAAGGAGATGCAGCATGAGAAATGACACACATTACTATGTCCATATACTGAAAAAAACACTGCAGCTGAATGAAATTGCAGTTTATCACAAGCAATACAAAAATCTAGAACAGCCTTCCAAAAATTAGTTACATTTAAAGAAAAGGATAGCAAAGGTTTTATTAGTGGGTCTGACAAGGAGAAGGAATAAACTTCAATGTAAACACTTGCTGTTTAAAGAAAAAGTTCAGCAGAAACAGGTTTAAATGAGATTTGACACCCCACACCCCCCAAAAAAAGCTACAAACATGGCCAGGCACTCAGAGAAAAGAAAAATGGCATTAGCACTGCAGCTGAAATTGTGACTCACTTTATACACAGATTAAAGAGGCTGCAATTCCAAAAGACTTCTATACATTCTATCTATATATTTATACAAACACATACATTCATGCTTTCTTGGTACCCTTCCACAGGAAGTCATTGTAACTCCAAGATAGCAAGGGAGCATGAAAAGGGAAGCAAACAGAAAATGCCCTTAAAGACACTGCTTATTAATGCAGGAATGAAATAATTAAACAGTTTCAAACCCACAATCAGTAATTTGATCAAAACAACAGAAAACCTTACCTGTGTGTTGTTATTCCTGGCTTCTCTCCTTGCTGCTTTTTCTTTTAGCCTTTTCTCCTAAAACAAACAAGATGCACAGTTTTAAAGCAAGCTCCTGAGTTGTTTTTTTCTTGGGGGTTTCTTGTTTGGTTTTTTTTTAACAGTTTAAGATTAAAGTTGAACCATCTGAATATTTTTAATTCACACATGCTATACTAGTGGTATTCACCCTACATGTTAGTGATGAAAAATGACAAATAAAAAGATCTGATTGAGATATTACTCATTCTTTTTGCTCTTAAAGGAAATAATACTGACAGAATTATTCAAACTCACATTTTATCCTTACTGAGACTTGCTACTCTTAAAAGAAATTATGCAGCTAAGTATTTTGACAAAGTCTGTATTGGTCTCTAAACCAAAGTAGTTACAATGGCACCAGGAGGTCCAACTTCTTTTATTTGCCAGAGGCTTAATAGGAAATCCAATCCATTTAACAAACTAAAATGATAATTTTCCTAAATTCAGAATTGCTAAAGCAACTGGGGAGTAAAAGCTAAAACATATTCTGGCTAGCTTTCGTACCTCCATTATTAACAAACACTTTACAAAAGCATTTGCTTAGTGACTGCATTGATTCAGAAACCATAACATTAAGTTCTCTCCACCAAACTGATTCTGCTATGGGAAAATGAGCAAAACAGAATGATAAAATTTATTCAAAGCTGCCTGCCAGATCTCTGAGCATACAAAAGAGGCCAAGGTATTTAATTCAACTGACATCTATTGCTGCTTTTGTGGTTGTTGTTCTTATTGGGATTAGTTTATTTTTAAACCAACTGAAAGATTATCTCTAATAAGGAGTCTGCCAGGTCTTTGCAATTGAACATCCTTTAAATTACCCATTTCATGAGGCAAGGCCACATGAGGTGAGGTCCCTCACAAAGGCACAGTGCTCCCCCCTTTTCTTCTGTCTTAGTGATGCTGAAGACACTGGCATTGAAATTTTTTTATGATAGCATAAAAATGTTCCTGGAATAGCCCATTTTTAGCATCAGCACATTTAGAACCATGTCCACATTAAAGGGGACGCTACTTTGACATCAGTCCAGGGGCAACATCTCTGCACAGAGAAGGCGGAAGCACCATATATATTTCATCTCACTCGTGGGAGTAATGAGAAAGCTACAGTTCCAGCTGTACAGTCCTGGTGCCGTATCACAACAGTGATAGCACCAAAGCATACTGGTAGGTACCACACAAAGTGGTCTGGAAAAGTGGTGTGTTTGAGTGCAGATCTGGGAGAAGAATACAGCTGCCAAGATTCTCAAAATTGGTGTCTAAATCCAGTTTGTTTGAGCTATTTGTTTGGTATGTGCCATTTTCTATTCTCCCAAATACCCAAACTATAGAAGTGTTAGCTTACTTTCAAACTCTGAGTAAGTTAATGTCTTCTCTGAATCAAAACTAGAGTTCACCCACCCACACAAACGACAGGGACAGAACTGCACAAGGTTTGTGTCTCTCTTGCTTTGTACATTTATCCAATGCTGTGTGCAAAGCTGTCTGGTACAAACACCTCAATACACTAGAGCTACATGCCTGGGCCTTCAACACTTGCTATGAAACAAAACAAAAACCCCATCACTGTAGACAGATAAAATACAGCTGTCTTATTTCAGGCTTAATTAAGAAAAAACAATTAATAAAAAAAAAGGTAATTATATTTAAGGCCACAAGGACATCATGTGGGGCAAGAAGCCACCAGGACCAATTCTTGTCTGGTAGAGGCATAGCCAGTCTGCTCTCCAACAAGCTTCACCTAAGCATCATGACCTCTCAGCCATAACACAGACATCGATTCTATGATTCCTTCTCTTCAAAGTTAAATTTGTATTCATTTCTGATTATTTTTACTTAATGCTTTTCTAACAATTTCACTTCAGTTTTCCACATCCACCCACTCTGTTTTTAAATTGTTTAGTGTGTGTTCTTCACTCTTTGGGGTTACCACTTCTCTCATTCCTTTCCAACCCTAACTATTCTATGATTCTATGATTCTTCTGCTAAATCTGCAATCCTTTTCAAACTTTGCTACCAAAATAAGTAAAAGAGACCAGAGGTACAAAGTAACACACTAGATATTAAAAAGCAGCATAAAGCAGATTTTAAATTGGATAGCCCAGAAAATTTTAGATAGAAGAATTCTACAGAATTTGAAAAGACTTAACTAGAGCCACAGGCTAAAGCCATTCAGCAGCAGTCAAAGCTCCTGCAACAGGGATTTAAAATAGAGCCCTGAAAAGGCAGCTATGAAAGCAGGAGACTGACATAATGCCATGTAAGAGTAGTAAACCAGACAGTATAATACACATAAGTATCTACAGAACAGTAAAGACACAAAAAGATTATAAAGTTAATAGCTGCAGAGGCTGAAATCAAGAATACAAAAGAAAAAAAAGCAGCAATCAGAGGACATACTGTCAAGACTTCAGGGTTTCTTTGGTTTGGTTTTTTTTTTTTGACTGGTTTGTTTTTAGTGAGTTTTGGTTGGTTTGTTGGGTTTTTTTTTGAGGGGGAGAGACATGATTTGGTACCTTGGCAATAAAAAACAAAAGTAGGTGTTGCATAGGAGGCTACATGGGTACCAAGATGGAGTTAGGAGTGCCTTTCAGAAGCCAAAGTCAAAATCAGCCCCACTTTCACTGTGTTTCACACTACACATCTATCTTCAGGAGCGCAGGTAACACACTTCAACCAACACTTGGTATTCACAGAGCCACAGGATCATCCTGACTGGGAGGAACATCAAAGGGTCTCTGGTCTGACCTCCTGCTCACAGCAGGGTCAGCTCTGAGGTCAGGCCAAGCCGCACAGTTTCATTCAGCTGAGACAAAATCCCATGCCTGGAGACTGCACATCTCTGGGTGACCTGTACCACCGCCTGACTGTCCTCACACAGAAAAAGTTTCTCTTGCAACCATGCTGAATCTCTCGTTTTAACTTATCACCACCATCTCTCACCCTCTTGCTCTGCACTCCCAGGAAAAGATAAGGTCCATCTCTGCCTCCTCCATGATGCCTCTGTAGGTACTAAAGACTGCTACTAGGCACCCCCAAAGCTGTGCCTGCTTCAGGGTTTGTCTGAACAAACCCAGCTCTCCCAGTCTCTCTTCACAGGACCACCATCTTAGTGACCTCAGCTGAACCCACTCTAGTTCATAATGCACTCCTGTACTGAGCAAACCCACTTCCTCTAAAAATTTCATGTTAAACTGAGTCATCTGAAGTCTTCTTATTTATAAATGCTCAAAAACTCCCACAGGTTTTGATCAAAGATTTTGATCAAAGATTTTAATGCTGCATTTTTAATAATTGATCTTTTTACATACTGATGCCATAATATGCAGCCACCAACATACTCGTTTAAGAGCTGAGGTAATTATCTACCACACAACAGACCATAGAGGTGGCTGAGGTTTGGAGAAAAAAAAATCACTCTTTTGCCTGGAAATATCCAGCTGTCATTTGGAAATGCATCTTAGTTAATACCAGTATTTGGTATCGCTTCTTGGTGTTTTATTTTCTCTTCTTATTTTAGAAGAAAATGGCCAAGCAAAGCAGCTGTGCTGCAGAAAACCCTTCCAAAGTTCATAGCATCTCTCATACACTGTCACTGTTGTATTCAAGAGCTGGTTGCCACCGAGATTTTATACCGCAAATATGCTCTGCAAACTGACTTGATAAATGGCACTATGGTAACCCACTTCTGTTTTCTCTCATATTTTACAGCAAGGTTGTGCTGCTTACATGCAAAATATGATTTTATGATTTTTATTTAAACTGGTCAGCTTACAAGCAACTTAAGATCTGAAAAATCCATCTCTGAAGTTCCTTTACAACACTAAGGCTACAACTCCACCCTAGCTGAAGCTTGCCTTCAGCAGCACCAGCCCTGAATGGGTAAAAACCTGCCACAGGGAGCACAGAGTACAGGGCGGGTACGAGGCAGTTTGCACAGGCAGGAAAGTGGGATGGTGAGCAGCCACATTATGAGCAGGGCCCGGTCTGGGAGCTCTGCTCGGGCTGCCCCAGTGGTGGCAGCGTCGGCACCAGAGTGAGCCGATGAGAGGGGAGGATGGAGCGCAGAGCTCGGGGTGTAGAGAGCGCCTGCACTGCTCTGGGGAGGGGAGGGTGCGCGATGGGCAGGGCTGCACTCGGTGCGCTCTGGGGGAGGTCCTCCTGCAGCAGGGGATGAGCTGTGGGACACTGTCAACGGGCTGAAAGGTGACAGGGAAGATGAGAGGGCCAGGTTCGAGACCATCTTAGGAACCTGAATGGGACCTGATGAAATCCATCTGCGAGTCCTGAAGGAGCTGGCAAATGAAGTTGCTAAGCCACTCTCCATTGTATTTGAAAAATCTTGGCAGTCAGGTGAAGCTCCCGATGACTGGAAAATGGGAAATATAACCCCCAATTTCAAGAAAGGGAAAACGGATTACCTGCAGAACTACAGACCAGTCAGTCTCATCTCAGTACATGGCAAAATCTTGAACAGATTCTCCTGGAAGGCATGCTATGGCACATGAAAACAACAAGGTGCTTGGTGACAGAAAGCATGGCTTCACTAAGCAGAAATCCTGCCTGAACAATTAGGTGGCCTTCTATGATAGGGCTATGGAACTGATGGACGGGAGTAGAGCAGCTGACATCATCTACTCGGACTTGTGCAAAGTGTTCAACACTGTCCCACACAGCATCCTTGTCCCTAAGTTGGAGAGACATCAATTTGGTAGATGGACCACTTGGTGGATAAAGAACTGGCTGGATGGCCACACGCAAAGAGTTGTGGTCAATTGCTCAATGTCCAGCTGGAGACCAGTAATGAGTGGTGTTCCTCAGGGTTCGGTGTTGGGACCGATCTTGTTCAACATCTTTGTCAGTGACATAGACAGTGGGATTGAGTGCGCCCTCAGCAAGTTTACTGATGGCACCAAGCTGTGTGGTTTGGTTGATACACTGGAGGGAAAGAATGCCATCCAGAGGGATGTGAGGTGATGCTTGTGAGGTGGGCTGATGCCAACCTGATGAAGTTTAACCATGCCAAGTGCAAGGTCCTACACCTGCATCAGAGCAATGCCAGGCACAACTACTGGCTGGGCAGAGAAGAGATTCAGAGCAGCCCTGCAGAGAAGGACTTGGCAGTGTTGGTCAATGAAAAAATGAACACGAGCAAGCAGTGTGCACTTGCAGCCCAGAAAGCCAACCGTATCCTGGGCTGCATCAAAAGGAGTGTGACCAGCAGGTCGAGGGAGGTGATCCTACCCCTCTAC
>JASSUY010045838.1:0-11781 GCA_032466535.1 Forpus xanthops
TCTCAACCTGTGGGAGTTGCATTCTTTTGATTCTCCTTCCCATTTCCCCAGGACTGGGGAAGAAAGAGGGGGAGTGCACAGAACTGTTTGAGGGGCCTCAAACCACGACACAGAGACAACTGATCAGACATGCATATATTTATAATGTGGCAAGGCATGGAATCTAAGTTTGTATGTAGTCATAGTGATTAACTTATGACCCATTTGGCGTCTTGGCAATGTGAAATATTTTTCTAATAAGCTACTTCAGGAAAACTACTTAACTAGCACAGATGTTCTGCAGCTATGCTGAACACTCAGGATGAATGGTTTCCAGGAGTGCTATTAGATATTTTGCAAACCTAAAATTTATGGAAAAACCTTTAATTTGATATGTGAAAAACAACAAACTTTTTTCTATAAACATTTTTAAATTCATTATCAAATGCTATCTTCTTCCCATATTCTTTCAATAGTGAATTTTATATTTTCAGCTAAAAAGAACTCAATTCCACTCTTTGAACTGAAATTACAGTTCTAACCCTGCCAACCATAGCAATTCTGTGATTCTGTGATTCTCTTTTGAAATAAATGCATATGTCTCTACTATCAAAGACTCTTTTCATTGGTCTAAGGAATTTTATTTGGAAGTACAGTGTGAAGAAACTTATGGAAACATAGTCAGCGATTTTAACCTAAGGAGAGGGTGCTTTCATGCTGGTTTTTGGTTTTGTAAAATATTGTCATGGTTTAAGCCCAGCTGGCAACCCAGAACCAAGCAGCTTTTTGCTCACTCCCTCCACTTCCATCCCTTCTCCTGGAGGGATAGGAAGGAGAATCGAAAGAATGTAACTCCCACGGGTTGAGATAAGAACAGTCCAGTAACTGAGGTATAACACAGGCCACTACTGCTACCACCAATAACAATAATGATAATGATAATAATAATAATGATAATGGAAATAACAAGGGAAGAGAAAACGACCATTCACCCCCTGCTGACTGATACTCAGCTCGACCCGAGCAGTGATCTAGCCCTGCTGGGTTAATGTCCCCAGCTTATATACTGGGTATGACATGCTGTAGCATGGAATACCTCTTTGGCTAATTTGTGTCAGGTGTCCTGTTTCTGCTTCCTCTCGACTTCCCCTTCTCCCTTGCAGAGCAAGAGACTCAGAAATTCCTTAGTCAGACTAACTGTTCTAAGTAGTAATTAAAAACATTGGTGTTATCAGCACTGTTCCCAGGCCGAAAGTCAAAACCACAGCACTGCGCCAGTACTAAGAAGGATAAAAATGACTGCTACTGCTGAATCGAGGACAAAGAGATATTAAGCTGAAGACACCCCAGAAGTTAAATTAAAAAACAAACAACCAACCAAACAAACAAAAAAAAAACCACAAGAAAACAAAAACCCCACCCAGTTGTATTTGTATAAACATACATGAAGTTCAGGTTGCGTGCAATATTTCCAAGAAGACTTTTTGAAAAAATACAGAAAGGAGATCTTTTGTATAGAGCTCCTCTCAGTCATGAGATCTGTTGGGTCAATTTTGTGAAGAGTCTGGGATCAAGCTACAGGAAACTTACAAGTTTGTATTCCTCAAGATGTTTACTTGAATATGTCTAATAATGTAAATAAAACTAATCACATCTTACAAAACAAATATAATTGGACAAACAAGCAAGTCTTTACTATTGTATGTCTGGTTTAGACATCTACCCAGATTGTCTAGCAACTACAATTATTTTTTTAAGACTAGATTGGGTAAATTCCACAATCCTTTTTCTGATCCATCAACTCTTTCCTGTCAAAAAGAAATCAGGAGTGATAAGTATCTTCCAAAACCTGGTTCTTTACTGCTTCTCAATTCTCATATAAAGTAAAGAAGAAGTGCTATATGAAACACTGGAATTATTTACACTGTGTTTGTTTTGTACAATATATCTGTCTGAGTTTTTAGGTTGTAGACTTTCAGGCCTGGTGCTGCATGACTGACTTAAATAACTTCCTTTGTCTTCAGGCAGAAATAACACAGATCTTAAGTGCAGAAGTTAAGAAACAGATTCAGGAATTTAGAGAGAGCTTGTATACCAATGAGCATTGTGTAAACAGAGATCAGTTGTGAACAGCAAATTGGGCTCCTAGATGTCTAAATACAGAATCACAGAATAACTTAGTCTGGAAAGGTCCTCAGAGGTCATTAAGTCCAACCCACTTCTCAAAGCAGATCGAATCAGAGCAGGTTTCTCAAGTCTTCTGATTTTGGATATCTCCAAGAATGAAGACTCCACAACCACTCTGGGCATCTCTTCCAGTGTTTGATCACCTGATGGGGAAAAACATTTTCTGTACTTTTGAACTGGGAATATCCCATTTTCAACTTTTCTTTGTTCCCTCCTATGTTTTTACTGCTCCATTCTGAGAAGAGTCTGACTGTTCTACACCTTCAATCACCAGCTTGCACTTGCATAGCAATACAGGAAATGGTAAGCGTACTCTAATCCTTTTATAGCTAAGACTCCACAATCCAAGGTCCTCAAACCTTATCATCAATGCCATCTACTCTGGTGGCTTGATCACCGTGGTATCTTTGTCCTAGTTTCAGCTGTAACAGTTATTTTTCTTTTTAGTAGCTGTCGCGGTGCTCTGTTTTGACTTCAGTCTGAGAACAGCGCTGATAACACACGGATGATTTAGTTGTTGCTAAGTAGTGCTGACCTTGATCTAGGACTTAGTCTCTAGTGCTCTGCCAGTGAGGAGGGCACAAGAAGCTAGGAGGACACAGAGACAGGACACCTGACCCAAACTAGCCAAAGAGGTATTCCATACCACAGCACGTCATGCCCACTATATAAACTGGGGGGAGTCACCTGGAAGGGTCTGATCACTGCTCAGGTCAGGGTGGGTATCAGTCAGGGTGTGCTGAGCAATTGTATTGAGCATCACTTGTGCTTTCTGACCTTTCATTTCTTCTCCTTTTTCCCGTTATTATTATTATTATATCATCATCATAATCATCATATTCAGTGGTAGTGGTGGTGGTTTTCTTTCTATTATCACTATATTTTCCTTATTTTAGTAATTAAACTCTTCCTATCTCAACCTGTGGTGTTTACGTTCTTTCAGTTCTCCTCCACATCTCACCCTGGGGTGGGTGAAAAGGGTGAGCAAGCAACTGTGTGGTGCTGACCTACCAGCTGGGTCTAAACCATAACAGTATTATATAAATTCTGAGCTGCATTTGTGTGGCCTGCTCTGCTTGTGTTTGCATGTGTGTGTGCATACACGCACATCAGGAATATGTGCTTAGTCTCATTGATCATTAAACCTTGACCATCAGATTCAGTGACTTCTAATAATTTTTACAACATACATATTTGTTTTACACATAACCTAATGCAGATAGAACTTGTCTACAGTGTATGCCATAGCTACACCAGCAACTATCTCATCAGGCAGCTGGGAAAGGGCACTTGTGTTGTTTGAAATCGGTGATAAGGGAGGGGTTATGCTGACTGCACTTTGTATTTGGGTACAACATGTAGCTTAACTAGTCATGGATCCCTGTTCCACATAGTGCCCATCAGGACCTACAGGACCTTTTCCACAAAGCTGCTTTCCAGATAGCTAGCCTGCCGCAAATACTGGTGCATAGTACTATTTCTCCCTAGGTGAAAAACTTTGCATTTACCTTTTTTGAACTTCCTGATGTTCTAATCAGTCCATTTGTCTAGTCCTATTTGTCAGGTGCTTCTCAATACCAGCCCTGTCTTCCAGCATATCAACTTCTATGCTACAAATCTGGCTGTTCCTATTGTCCAGATTTCAAAAGGTCACAGTTTTGATTTCTGAGAGACATCACTAGTAATCAGCTGCCAGTTGGACTTTGCAATGCTGACTTGAGCCTAATGGGAAAGCCAATTTTTCACTCACTTCCACTTGTCCATTTACTGAGTTTCTCCTGCTTGACCAACTTAGCTATAAGATTACTGTGGGAAACCTTGTCAAAGGCCTTGCTGAAACTAAGATGTGCAACACAAACTGCTTTCTTCTTGTTCACAGAGCTAGTTATCTCAGCAGAGAGAACAACCAGGTATTTTGCCCTTAATGAAGTCTTAAGGTAGGCATTAAGGATAAAGTACCTCTATTGTATTGCTGAAGTGTTTACATGTATTCTTGGAAAACTACTCATAATGAACAAACTCTGGAAACCTAGAAAGAATGTAAAACAAGATCCCTGAGTGTAGAATGATTCAATCATGTTATTTCATACAATCTTATGTAACTTTTAGACTTGGTAAATTAACCACTGATTTATATAGCTTTAATAAAAATATGTAAGTTTCTATTGCATTTTATGATGCATCACAGTTCACAGATGAAATAGAACAGTGTCTCTTTTTCTTTGGATTGCTTAATTTCTTACTCTTTCTCACTATATTTTGAAACTACAGTATCTGAGGCAATGATGCGTCAGATATGATTGTAAAGACTGGAAAATAAGAATTTCATCTAGGTTTTCATACCTTCTTAAAGAAATGATGAAACACCTCACCTTTTCACTTTTTGTACCATTCTGTTTATGCATTCCACTGTATTCAGTTTGTAAAAATAAATATAGCAGAAAAATATGAAAAAATAACAACTGGGCAACATGTTTCATGTTGGCACACTCCCAGCAGCAGTGGAACCCCCTCTGCTTTTGACTGAAACCAGTGGCTTCACAGTTTTTGGAATCCACCCAATGATAAAGATTTAGCTAGCTTCAAGAATAGACTGAAGATCTCTAAAATACACTTTTTAAATACATTCATATTGATAGAAAATCAGACCTTTATATTTTCAAAATACTAATTAAAGATACATAAAAAGTGGCTGGTCTCCCTATATAGTGGGAGCCTTTATTTAAATAAAGTTATTGTATATTATAGAATCATAGAATCATAAAATAGTTAGGTTTGGAAAGGATCTTAAAAGCATCTACTTCCAACCCCACCTCATGGGAGGGGAGGGGTTGAATTTTATTCACTATTTAGTTGTTTGTATAACTTCAGTATTACTTACCACAGTGCTCTTTGGAAAATGTATTTTCTTAAGACTCTGCTGGCATTTGGCCTATTCAGAGCCCATCAAAGTAAATGAAAAGATTTATAGCAGTGTTAATGGGCTTTACATTTTAAACATGTAGAAAGTTAAGTTTCTTTAAAAGGTTTGGTCTTTCTTGAAAAGTAGGAGAATGCATTTAATTTTGCAGCATTAACATCTGAAGTTGCAGAACTAGAAAATGAAGTGAATCTAAATCATGCCACAAAGTCACTATAGGAACCTTCTTCCTTCTCCTAATGAGAGGAAATTAGATAAATATGATTTTCTTGGTTGTGGTAGATTAGCCTTGGCTAAGGGCCAGATGCTTAGCCAGCTGCTCACTCACTCCCTTCCTCAGCAGGACAGTGGACAAAATATGATGAAAAGCTCATGGTTTGATGTAAAGAGAGGGAGATTGTTTACCAGTTAAAGTCATGGACAAAACATTAATTTAAATTATTGTATACTAAAATAGATTTTAGTAGTAAGAAACAAAGACAAACACTAAAATAACTTTTTTTAAACTAAGCTACAATCCTTCACTCCAGATTCCTCTGCCCTGCCCATGAACAGTGCAAGGACGGATATACATGGAGGATATTAGGTAGTATTTTCATGCTGTTGTTCCTTTCTTCTCACACTTTCTCCTTTTACAGTGTGACTTTCCCACAGACTGATATTCCTCAGGAAAAAAATCTGCTCCAGAATGGGTTGTCTACAGGCTGCAGTTCCTTCAGGAAATATCCATCTGTTCAAGCGTGGAGTCCCTTCACAGGCTGCAGCGCCTCCTCCTCCTCTTCTTTCTTCTTCTCTGACCTTCGTGCTTGCACTGTGGTTTTTTACTCTTCTTTTTCCTTCTCCTCTGCCTGTGCAGTGTTTTCTGTCCTTTTTTAAATATTTTTTTTTCCAGAGCCACCACCAGTTTTGCTGATAGACTCAGGTGCATCCTGTGGTGAGTCCATTGGAGCCAGTGGGACTGGGAAGTATCTCCTTTCTTCCACAGAGCAGCCCACTTGCCGCAAAAACTTTTCTTTTTATACCCAATACAGTGGTAATTCTGGTTAATCAAGCACTGAAGTTAGGTTATTTGCAGGAAACAGGGACAGGACAATGTGCAGTTCTCCCATCTGTAGAAGTGCCACAGGACTGCCATTTAGACTGTAACTGAGTAGCTATAGGAATCCCACTTTGAATCCCTACTTGGCAATAATGTCTGTCACTTATCACACTGCTTAGGAGTGGAAATTACTAGAGGATTATGCAGATCTGGAGCAGCCAGGTATTTTTTCTTAATATTTAGATGCTGAGAGATTCAGATAGACAGTGGGATTTTCCATGTGGAAATGCCCTCAGAAACTTACTTAAATTTTTAGGCCTTTCCATAACTCTGAAAAGAAGGCCTTAAGTTAAGACATGAATAAATAATGCAATTCAATAGAAATCACTGCAAAATCTAAATAATCATTTCAAAGGGAATTTCACCAGCTAGACATCTACATTACTTCTAGTCCTTAACTGTTATGGGGAATGTATACATGGCTTTTTCCAAAATCTTCTTAAAAATCCTATTTTCCGAGGCCTCACCCTTCTGCATTCTTTTGGTTTTCACTCTGGTACTGATATTACATTTCTGAAAGAAGTGCAGCACATACAAATTGAGTCTTCCTTAACTGCAAATACCAAGTTTGCATATGTAGAGCTTCTACATTTTTACCTTCATAAGTTAGGTGGCAGATTTAAATGAGAAATTGATAAAGATCTGAAGAAGTTAAATTAACCTTCAGTTTAGAAAAAGAGGGGTGGAAGGAGGCACAGGGAAAAAAGGAAGGAAATCCTTCTGCATCTCTGTAATAAGATGTTCACAACTTCTTATTTTGCAAAGCAAATTTCATTGCAAATTAAAAACTCAGTCAAGAAAATTTTCCAAGATTTGATTCAATGAAATGCCCAGTTTCAAACATACATTTACATTAGTCACTTTTCAGAGAAACAGAGGTAAAAGTAAGTGAATGCAAATATTCATTAAGAAGTTAGCTTGCTTCAGAAGTGTTATTTTCAGGAACTCACATAATACTTTGGGTAAATCACTGTAACCTCTTCATAGCAGTTTATGCTACTTTGAAATGTAACCCATATCTCTAATGGCATTCAGAATAACTGAAGTCAACAAAATGCCCTAAGCATGCTTATCAACATCAGTGGCTTTATATTAAGCATATTAATTAAGTTTACTAAGCATATTAATTAAGTTTATTAAGCATATGAATTAATTCAGCTAAGTATTGTGCTCTCTTAGGGAGAATAGTCCGTCATTAGAAATATATGCTACAGTAAAGTTGTCTTCAAAGACAGTACAGACTTTTTTTCATAGATTTTAAAATTAGATTTTACAAGCCAAATTTTGAATTTACGTGATTATGTGAATTTGTTTTGTGGATGGAAAATACAGATGTACACAAACAATGCATTCTGCGTTTTTAGTTACTTGTGAGAGCATATATTAATACTATTTAGTTTGCCAACCTCCACATATTTTGTTTTTCGAAATCCTTTCTTTTCCTACTTGCTGTTTAATGCAAAATAGATACAGATGATAAACATATGCAAGAAAGCCACACCATTTTGGAATACGTATGTGACTTCACAAATTACAATTTACCTTTATCTAAGTGTCAAGATTTTGAGTGCATTAACTGGCCTTAACTGCCATTACCAGGCTCACCTGAGTTCCTTACTTATGCACTGTCTGTCCAGTTTATCTGGGATCTCTTTCAAGTTTATCTAGGGGTGACATGAGAGCCCTAGCATGGGCAACCAATCCTGGTCTGAGGTACACTGCAGAGGTGTTTCTTCTTAGCCCTGTGCCCTGTTGCACTGATCTTCCTGGAAAGAGTCCCAGGCCTGCCTTCTGGATCCTGTATTATAGATAGCTTTGTGCTAACTCTGACCCTGCTTAGGCTCTGTGGGGGGGTTCCAGTGACAGATTACCTCAGCTTTTCTGTGACTATCAGTGTATCCTACCATGGGCACCATCCTGGCTCTGCTCAGGCCATGAGGCACAACATTCTGCTGGTGAGGACACTTCTATGCCTGGGCAATAGGAAGCCTCGACTCCTGGCTTGTCCTGCCCTATGAAGCAGACCTTTTGGTGCTGCTCCCTGACACTGTGCTTCTCATGCCTATCAAAATACCTGGTTGAACAATTTCTGAAACAATTTCCAACTTGAGGATTCTGGTTTCAGAAAAAATTGTGTTTTCCTTGGGAAAAAGTTTGTCTCTGCATTTTTTATGTAAACCAGGCAAACAGAGAGGAGACAGAGAGGCATCCCTCCTACCTTTGTATGCCAGCTGACATTATGGTGGGTGAATAGGCAGTTTGCCCATCTTACTGGACTTCATGATTGTCAGGGTTCTCCAGCTACTCTGCTTCTAGCCTGGCAGATAGCTCCAATTGCCCAGCTTCCTGGCTATCTTCCCAACTTGGAGGCCAGCTGCCTGTACAAAAGTTCTTCAAACATACTCTATGTGGTCTCAAAACTACCATTAGGTTTTGCGCAATAAAGTTATGCAGTAAAGCAAAGTTCCCTTTATTTCCAAAGAAAAAAATACAAATAAATAAAAATAGAAAATTGTAAACAGAACAAAAATTGCACTTCAATTACCTCATGAATTTTCACAGCAGTCCCTGTACAAAGTGAAGTGGCTACCATGGCAACATTACTTGTATTAGCAAACCTAAAGGACTACGTAAGCCATTCTCCCCTCACTTAGACTATTCAATCTTTTTTTTTTTTTTTTTTCAGTAAAAAAAAAAAAAAAGTCTTAAAAAAGTCTCTGAAATGTTACGAAGGTTGAGTGTAATTTCTTCATGGTTTGGGGACTTAGTGTTGTCATTAAGTTAAAATAAGAATACACTTAGAAATAACTTTATGTAGTTTTCTGCCTGGTAGTACCAAGAAATTCAGATACAGGTTTTATTTGCTGAGTGTTATAGTTTATATATAAAATAAATACATGCCTGCGCACATACATGCAAGAAGCAAGCCTCACGTCTGATTTTAAATGCTTATCACAGACCAGTGGGTAGAGGGTGCTTGGGTGGAGGACTCAGATGAAGTTGCACTGGAAAATTAAGGTCTACTAGTGCACTCAGGAACCTGAAGACAAAGCAGTCTCAGCCCAGAGAGGTTTCCAAATGACTGTTAAGTGCAATCTCCTGAAAGCAGTCTTTCTACCTTGGTCTTTGGCATATCTCATGACAGAGGTCTTAGCCTGGGCCATTGTCAAGGCACAGAGAAATTGGAGACTCCACAGAAGAATGAGGATAAACAGGGGTTTTCAAAGTAAAGTGTAATGGGAACACTCCCCAAAGCAACCTTTCTTACAGGCTTTCTTATGGCCCTGTGGTTTGAGTATCTTACATGAGACAGACCTTTGCCTGCTGGTCAGGATTTTTTTTTCTGTTCTATACATCTGCTGTTGAAATAAAACAATAAACAACCCCTTAAAACATTGTTTGTTTTTATCAGGGGAGATGGATATATTTTTCAGAAGAGATTGGATTTTCAAGGTACATATGAGTCTGCAGATAAATACTGTCTCCCTTCTAGACATACATGTGACTGGATACAAGTTTTGGCTGAAATAGAGTTAATTTTCTTCATAGCAGCTCATAGGGTGCTACATTTTGGATCGGTGACCAAATAGTGTAGGTAACACACCAACCATCTAGCTACTGCAAGCAGTGCTTACACAGAGTCAAGTTCTCTGTTCTCACGCTGCTCAGTCAGGAAGCAGGCTGGGTGTGCACAAGAAGCTGAGAGGGTACGCAGTCAGGACAGCTGACCCTGATTGACTAAAGGGATATCCTGTAGCATATGTTGCCAAGTTCAGCAATAAATGATGAGGGAAGAATCATAGAACAGGCAGGGTTGGGAAAGATCTTAAGAAGGAGGAAGGAAGGATGTTCAGAGATATGGCCTTTGTCTTCCTAAGTCGCCATTACTCGTGAGGAGCACCTGCTTTCCCAGAAATGGGTAAATACCTGACTGCTGATGAGAAGCAGTGAATTAATTCCTTATTCTGTTTTGCTAGTGCATGCAGCTTCTGCTATAGCTATTAAACTGTCTTTACCCCAACCCACGAGTTTCCTCACTTCTACCTTTCCAATTCTCCCCCCCTTTCCACTGTAGGGAAGTAAGCATT
Source organism: Forpus xanthops (assembly GCA_032466535.1). Taxonomy (NCBI): domain Eukaryota; kingdom Metazoa; phylum Chordata; class Aves; order Psittaciformes; family Psittacidae; genus Forpus; species Forpus xanthops. Next base: position 10,274 of record JASSUY010045838.1, read on the forward strand.
TGGGTGTGTGAGGATGAGCTTCCTACTGGGGTATCCTGGGTTCAGCAGTAGCAGTCATTTTTCTCTTCCTTAGTAGCTGGTGCAGTGCTATGTTTCTGACTTTCAGCCTGGGAACAGCACTGATAACACTGATGTTTTTAGTTACGGCTTAGAATATTTAGTCTGACCAAGGACTTTCTGAGTCTCTTGCTCTGCCAATGAGAAGGGGAAGCCGGGAGGAATCAGAGACAGGACACTTGATCCAAACTGACAAAAGAGGTATTCCATACCACACCACATCATACCCAGGATGTAAAAAATTAAGGGCAGGGACCCAGAAGAGGGGGTGCATGGTACTGCTGGGTTGGGCTTGGTATTGGGTGGTGAGCGGTTGTATTCTCTTCCCTTGTATTTCCCTTGTCATCATTATTATTGGTGGTAGCAGTAGTAGGTTTGTGTTATACCTTAGTTACTATACTGCTTTTATCTCAATCCATGGGGTTTACATTCTTTCAGTTCTTCTCCCCATCCCTCCAGGAATGAGTGCGACAAAAGAGGGAGGAGTAAGTGAGTGAACTGCATGAGAGGCTTAAGCCATGATATGGGGTTAACTAAAATCATTGATGTATCCACTTGAGCAGTCATGCTTCAGCTCTTTTGCTTGCAGCCCTTCTTGTCTCATTATCAGGCTGCCTGGATGTCTCAACAACATCTCCCAGCACAGGCACACTTAGGATTTTGAATGAATATACAACAGTAGAGACAGGTTATGGATTTAAGAAAGTCTTATTGTATGTTTTGGGCATGATAAAGATATTACTGGGTTGGTAAGACCTTAAGAATGAATTGCACATACAAAAGTGAAGAAACAGATTTTTAATCTCTGAAAATATGTATTATGAGATCACAGAAAAATGTTTTCTTAAAAGATAAATCCTTGATCTCAAGAGGCAATTAAAAGAAAAGATTAATTCACAACTATGCTCTCTACTTGTTATTGTCAATGCCTGTTGGTCTAGCCCAGCCTTGTTTAAGTTCACTACCTTCACTTTTCAGTAAGCATATCTACAGTGTTTCCTGTGAATTTAAGATCTCTGCTTTTCTCTTAATAGCATAATTTTGCTGGGATTTTGCATGCGCATGATTCTGAGCACTCCTAGGGGAACCTGCTCAACTACTGTAAATCAGTATTTTCTGAAGCCAGAATGCAGCACCTAGGATTAGGACAAACAGCTTTTCTCCCTGCTGTTTAATGACATCCTTTCCACAAGAGTAATGTGCAATGCATATGCAGAATCTCTAAAGAAACCAATCAGTTATAACATTCATCACACTTTGAACTTAGCTCCCTCCTCTTTCCTGAAAGTTCCACAGACTTGTTCTCTACTAAGCAATGAAGGAGAAGAGAAGGCTGCATGGAGATCTCATAGCAGCCTTCCAATACCTGAAAGGGGCCTATAGAGATGCTGAGGAGGGACTCTTCATGAGGGACTGTAGTGAGAGGACAAGGGGTAATGGGTTCAAACTTA
>JASSUY010045841.1:0-22866 GCA_032466535.1 Forpus xanthops
GGGTGGTGAGGCACTGGAATGGGTTGCCCAGGGAAGTTATGAATGCTCCATCGCTGGCAGTGTTCAAGGCTGGGTTGGACATAGTCTTGGGTGACATGGTTTAGTGGGAGGTGTCCCTGTCCATACAGAGTGGTTGGAACTAGGTGATCTTGAGGTCCTTTCCAACCCGAACTATTCTATGATTATATGATTCTATGATATCAAGAAAATAATGAGTTCTGTATTCTTATTGAAGCCATTTTTTGTGGACATCCTTTTGGAAAACCTATGTAACAAATTCAACAACCTTAAATCGTCACTAAATACCGCTCCTGCATCAATGAAACTCCAATGAGAATGCCAGACCTCTGTGAACATGGCCTCTCTTCCCAAGGGAAGATCCCACAGTACATATTTATACAGTACATTAGTTCATCAACAGGATCTGTGCTGGTGCTTTGTCGGCAAAGTTGAGAATGGGACACGAGCTCCCGAGGTGTGCAGTGCCTGAGCAGGGCTCCTCAGACCTGCGTTGGGCACTGCTGCTGAGTGAGTATGGTCAGTAAACACCAACACCGTCTGCCCTGCAGTGACAGCCCATGGCCTGCCACCTTCCCACAGGAAATGTCTGGTTTGTTGAAAAGCACGCATTTTTATCTCAGGCAGTTTGGCTTCTGTCTGACTCTGCCAAAAACTTAAAATTCACATCATCTCAAAGGGTAATTTTGTGGCTTTGTCAAACAAAACCGTACAAGTTCCTTTAATGATGAATTATGCAGTCAAAAAATTTAATTGTAAAATCAAATCCCATTCATCCTTTGAACTAATTACAGTACCCTTTTCACACATACTCTCGTGTCGTAGAACTCCTCAGCTCCAGAGTATTCTGGAACACAGAAACCATCACAGCCAGCCCTAACAGGCCGTGCAAACACTAACAGCTTCGGCTGCCATCATGTGAGCAGTCCCTTGTGAGACCGCGGCTTGCTGTGCATCTTTCCTATGCCACATCTCTGGATGTTTATGAGACACTGTGCATCTCTAGTTAGCAGTTAAACAGTTCAGTTGCAGCATGGATGCTAACACCGCTCCCAGCCTGGGGCAGTGCCTACCGTGAGGTACCTGATACCTCTCTAAAGTAAACACTACAAGTCGTGGTCTCTCACACGCACAAAGATGGCGGCTCCCCCATATGGACAAAGCCCGTGGCGTGCAGAGCATGGCCGCTGACACACAGGACTCTCGCGAGAGTCACTTCGGAGGCCTGGGCATTGCCAGGGCAACCTCAACCACGTGTGCAGCCATTCATACGGTCCCCAGCCTGCAGGATGAGCCAGAGCCCTTCACCATAAGGAATGGCAGTAGTGGGTGCAGCTGTGCAAGTGTGACCAGGAGGCAGCGCTACAGGAGGAAGCAGGGAGGTAGAAGGACACCAGGGAGCCCGAGGAAGGGATGGACTGGTAGAACCGTGGTCCTGTCTCTCTGAGGCAGCAGCAGGAACAGGAAAAAAAACGAGATCAAAGGGATCCTGTATTCTCCTTCTGTCAGGTGGAAGCTAGTAGCTTAAAGGAGAGGGATGAACAGAGGCAAGGCTGTGGTTTGATGGTAGGCAAATCGTCTCTTTGCTTTCCCAGGTGCCTCTGTACAACAGTTGTGAGGCTCTGGATGTGGAAGGCCATTTAGTGAATGATGGTCTATCTGCACCAGGGTCGTTGCCAGGGTCAAAAATGTTATTCCCTCTATCACCACCGCAAAGAAAAAAAGTTGGAGTTGGTAATTTCCCTCTGAGAACACCAGAGGATTCAGTATGGCAGACATAGCCTTCTGTTAGAGAAGCTTGGTGCCTCCCTGGGGCCTGGGTTAAGGCCATCACTATTCAAATTCCAGGCCTGGTACAGCCCTTGAACTTTTACCCATTCCTGCTCTAACGTGTGTTATGATGAAGCTGCAGTGTGTAGTCCAAGTGTGATCAAAAGAGATTTAATGGGCTTGGGGTGATTGGTAAGGGAATCCGGAGCACAGTTAATTTTTACATCCTCCTTCCAGTTGTGAGCAGTGACATTGGAAGAAACGCATGGGCCCAGTCTGTTAACATATGGCTCTGGCTGGTGTCACTGCAGCAGTTCTGGTTTTCTTTGATGATGGGTTGGCTTACATGGCACCAGGCCTGCTGCTGTCAGGTGGGATTTGCCTTTCTCCAAGGGGAAGAGGGTCTTCGCTCATGAATTAATGGGGCTTACTAACAGAGATTTAAACTACACTTAAAAGGAGAAGGGGATAATACCAGGCTTGCCTGTGAGAAGACATGCAAAGGTTAGAGGGGTGGGTGGTAGTAGGGGCCCTCAGCCTGTTGCTGTGAGACATGCTGCATGCTTGGTGCCGCACTTGAAGTCTCAGGGAGGTAAGCAAAGGCTCCTAAGGTAATAGGAGCTGACAGGGTAAAATACCTCAAAGGAATGAGGGGGTGTTCCTTTAAGAAGATGACTTGACCAACAGCCCAGCTGAAGTTAATTATGCTGCATGCAGAATGGGCAACAGGAGGAGTTGGAAGCCAACATGTTGCTAGAAAGCTATGGTGGTGATCTGGTTGCCTTTACTAAAACTAGGTGGGGCAAATCCCATGACTAGGGTGAAGCTAATATATGTGAAATGTTTAAATGGAGAAGTCCAGCTCTGAAGCAAATGTATGAATTCTTCATCAAGTGCCTTTATTATCCTGGAAAGGAAGAGTCTTTTATATATTAAGGTTGGACTAGCAAAGTCATACCTTCCAATTTTTCCTGCAGCTAAATAGACAGAAGCTGGACACTGTTCAGGCTTCTAATGCTTGCAGAAACTTTCCAAACCTGTGTAATACACTTTAAAAATCTTTTTTTTTAAGGAAATTGAAAGCAAATTGAAGCAACAGTTTATTTTTAGAAAACTGTCTGAATATTGGAAAAGTAGCAAACAACAAACCTGAAGCTTTCTCCTGTGAACAGAAGTAGTTCTCAACATAGAATTGTAGAATAGTTAGGGTTGGAAAAGACCTTAAGATCATCTAGTTCTACCACCGTGCCATGGGCAGGGGCACCTCCTACTAAACCATGTCACATAAGGCTATGTCCAACCTGGGCTTGAACACCTCCAGTGATGGAGCATTCACAGCTTCCCTGGGCAACCCATTCCAGTGCCTCACCACCCTTACAATAAAGAATTTTTTCCTCACATCCAGTCTAAACTTTCCCTGTTCAAGCTTGAACCCTTTACCCCTTGTCCTGTCACTACAGTCCCTCATGAAGAGTCCCTCCCCAGCATCCCTGTAGGCCCCCTTCAGATACTGGAAGGCTGCTATGAGGTCTCCACACAGCTTTCTCTTCTCCAGGCTGAACAGCCCCAACTTTCTCAGTCTTTCTTTATACGGGAGGTGCTGCAGTCCCCTCATCATCAAGATTTACTCAAATCTTTCTCTTATCAGCTTAGCTAAGGTTACTAACTGTGATCTATGTTATTTCAATTTAACTTCAGTTAATTTCCCAGTATTTCAATCTAGCTAGTGTCTCCTGTGCTCTTGTTCTACTCCTTTCCTGATACGACCTACTTACAGGGCTGATAAACTTTTACAGATTAGATAAAAATATCTACTTTTATTAAATGGCAGATGCAACACCAAAATACGTTTTACAAATCAAAAATCACTTTTATTTCTCACATCAAGACCACTTGTCATTTTACCCTGTGCCTACCTGGCATGCCTGTGTGAATTTCCTGTGGCAGACTTCGAGGAATGTTTGATATTATTAAAGCATCCTTCCAGATGTGAGGAGTGCAGCTGTGAGAAGGAGAGAAGGCAGCTGAGGTGTAACCTCATTTGTTTCCAGTTCTAATCTGACAGATGTGAATCAATTTAGATTGATTCCAGTATATGCTGTTATATTGTAGGCCAGTCTAGTTTACTCTAGACTTGTTAAGCCTATGCTATATCTATGTCATGGTGTAGGAAGGAAGCATGGGTGAAAGCTCAACATACCTTGAGTGTGACGCAGTAAAGACTGCTTGTCCTGTCACCCTGCTCCTACCTTCCATGCCTGTTCCTTTCCTGTACCAGTTTAAAGAAATGTTTGATATTATTAAAGCATCCTTCCAGATGTGAGGAGTGCAGCTGTGAGAGGGAAAGAAGGTAGCTGGGATGTAACCTCATTTGTTTCCTATTCTAATCTGACAGATGTGAATCAATCGAAATTGATTCCAATATATGCTGTTCTATTGTAGGTCAGTCTAGTTAACTCTAGACTTGTGAAGCCTACGGTATATACCTATGTTCAGTCATAGGAAGGAAGCATGGGTGAAAGCTCAACATACCTTGAATGTGACGCAGTAAAGACTGCTTGTCCTGTCAGCCTGCTCCTACCTTCCATGCCTGTGTTCCTTTCCTGTACCAGTTTAAAGAAATGTTTGATATTATTAAAGCATCCTTCCAAATGTGAGGAGTGCAGCTGTGAGAAGGAGAGAAGGCAGCTGAGGTGCAACCTCATTTGTTTCCTATTCTAATCTGACAGATGTGAATCAATCGAAATTGATACCAATATATGCTGTTCTATTGTAGGCCACTCTAGTTAACTCTAGACTTGTCAAGCCTACAGTATATACCTATGTTCAGTCATAGGAAGGAAGCATGGGTGAAAGCTCAACATACCTTGAGTGTGACGCAGTAAAGACTGCTTGTCCTGTCACCCTGCTCCTACCTTCCATGCCTGTGTTCCTTTCCTGTACCAGTTTAAAGAAATGTTTGGTATTATTAAAGCATCCTTCCAGATGTGAGGAGTGCAGCTGTGAGAGGGAAAGAAGGCAGCTGAGGTGTAACCTCGTTTGTTTCCAGTTCTAATCTGACAGATGTGAATCAATCGAAATTGATTCCAATATATGCTGTTCTATTGTAGGCCAGTCTAGTTTACTCTAGACTTGTCTAGCCTATTCTATATGTCTCTGTCCAGTTGTAGGAAGGAAGCAAGCGTGAGAGCTCAACGTACCTTGAATGTGATGCAATAAAGACTGCTTGTCCTGTCAGCCTGCTCCTACCTTCCATGCCTGTGTTCCTTTCCTGTACCAGTTTAAAGAAATGTTTGATATTATTAAAGCATCCTTCCAAATGTGAGGAGTGCAGCTGTGAGAAGGAGAGAAGGCAGCTGAGGTGCAACCTCATTTGTTTCCTATTCTAATCTGACAGATGTGAATCAATTTAGATTGATTCCAATATATCCTGTTCTATTATAGCCTATTCTAGCCCAGTCTACTTTGGTCTAGACTTGTCTAGCCTATGCTGTATGTCTGTGTTACATTGTAGGAAGGAAGCATGGGTAAGAGCTCATGATATCTTTAAGTTGGTCAAAGAGTCATCCCTTCCTGGCGAGGGATGCCTGAAAAGTGCTCTTGTGCCTGCCTGGCGCTGGCGTTGCACACAGGGAGGGATGAAAAGTGGCAGGTGCTGATGAGCAGCAAGTCTGGAGCCATTCCAGGCACAGGCTGCTGTACACAAGGAAAATTCCCCTAGGAATGGGGCCAAGAGAACAGCAGTGATCGCTCCTGCTCCAAGCTTGCACTGGGCAATGGAGCCAGAGGAAGGCAGGGTGAGAGCAGTGGGTGAGAACTGAGCCCAAAGGACCCTGACAAGGGGCTGTGCTCAATGCGACAGAGGACAAGCAGCAGCCTCCAGGGGCTACCCTGGCAGTCGCAAAAGCTTCCTCCCCCCAGATGTGGGGCACGAAGGGCCCCTCATGTGGAGCAGGAGCAGCAGCCTGTGGGCCACAACAGCCCAGAGGAGCCCTGTCAAGGTGCTGGCTCACTGCTGCAGAGGAAGGCAAAAAACCCCCGTGGACACTCTCAGATCCATGGGGGAAAAAAAGCCTTCCCCCCCCAGCTGCAGGACACAAGGCACCATCATCATGGTGCATGAGCAGGCAGAAGAGACCAGAGGAGCCCTAACAAGTGGTCCTGCTCGATGCTCAGAGGAAGGCAAAAAACCCCCGGGACCAGTGCCAATCTGCCCGGGGGAAAATTCCTTCCTGACCCCAACCCTGGCGATCGGCTATCCCTGAGCATGTGGGCAAGACCTGCTCCTGGTCCGAACACTGATTGCGCGTCCCCAGAGATGCCCAAGCCCTATTCTCCCTCAACCCAGAGTCACCTCAGCGGCTGCCGAGAGTAGCCAAAGGCCCCCGGCCTGATCGACCCCAACAGCAAGAATGCTCCTTCCCTATGCCTGGCAGGGCTCCTGTGCCTGCTCCAAGGCACTGGGATCCCTGGATCTCTTCATCTCTTTGCTTACGGCTGCTGCCCCTGGCTCCAGGGGGGATGAGGATGATGAGCTCTGCAGTGCTCTTCAAGGCAGTATTCCTATGGTCTGGCCACAGCTCTCCAGCTGAAAAGAAATGTTCCCCTCCCATGAGCTAAGAAGCTGGTCCCGCCAGGAGCTGTCCTCCAGCAGCCTTGACCAGGCGCTGGTCTTCCTCCCTCAAAGCCCCTCCAATAACTCCAACAGCTCCTCAAGGACTTCCTCTCAGATGTCCTTGGGCTGCCGTGGGCCATCTGCCAGGGAACACAGGAGGCTGCTCCCTTTTATTCTGTCCCGGGGCATTGTGACTGCTGCGCTGCCTGGTGGCATCACAATGACATGGGGGGTGACAGGGCCCCCCATGCTCAGCCACATCCGCTGCCCCTCGGCCCAGCAGCCCTCAGAGGAAGCCTTTGGGGTGCTGGCCCCGAGGCAGTGCCTGTGTCCAGGGGCTATCCCAGACAGAGTATGCAGCATAACAAATTCTGTTAGTAAGAGATTCAGATCTCAGTGCTCAGTCATTTTACATCTGTGGAATCAGCTGAAAATTATCAATAAATGAACTCAAATCACTGAAGTGTGATGAAACAGAACACGCCACTGCTACAAGTCCTACACAGGTCCTGCAACCTGATGTTCTGTTTGTAGAGAAGGTCTGAGCTCTACAATACAAAGTTTTCCCAAGCTCAACGATTGCCACAGAAATCCAGTTTAGAACTGTCTGAATGCTACAGACTTTGCATCGAAGTAATCCTTCTCCTTGTCCTTTTCATACGCCAAAACTCCCTCAACCAACCAAGAAGGCCTCTAGAGTTTTTAAATGGCTGTTCTGACTTCCAGGTTTAAGTCAGCTGTGTTCTCCAAGCCAAGAAATTCAGAGGTAGTTACCTCTTTGGTGAAGCAGTGCTGTCTATTTCTAGACACTTGCTTTTCTAGTTGCCTGCTCCTGGGTTTAAGGTATTTATTCTGCTTCCACATCACTTGCATGCTGGGCTTAGAGTTTGAAGATTCACAAAGTCCACTGGTGTCAAAGACCTTTCTGTGTTAATTGCAGTAGGTGTTGCATAAATCTGCAATGTAAGGTGCTGATCATTAAAAACGTAAAGTGGCATGTGAGTTGTTCTGCCTTGAGAGCAGCATGTGAGTAGTTCTACCTTCAGAGTAGGAAGCTGGGGTGGATGTATTCTATCTGTGATTTGCAAAAGCGAATAAGGTTTAGGTGAGTCTGTTTTATGGGTAGGGCAGGGGTAGAGAGATTTATTCTGGAACCAAAAATAGTTACAAGGATTTTTAATTGTGAATTTCTTCACATTACTGCTTCCTGCCTTTTCCTCATTTGTGACTCTCACCGAAATGGCTCCAAATCATGTGTTTTAAAGTTACTCTGGGTTTTACAGGCAGCTGAAAAAAATCACTTTCTGATTGGCTTAAAGTTTGTTTAAGCTTCTTTGATTCTTCCTCATGATGTTAGTAGCCATTTTGCCAGGAAGACATAACCCTCCCCACAAATGCCTATCTGTCCAGTCTTAGTTGTGCATGTTGGTCATGCAAATGTCTCTTGTGCCCAGACCCTGATCTTGTGTGAGTTTCTGGACCATTTGAAGTATTGAGATTGAAAAGGACAAAACCAAAATTTGAGCTTTTATCTGCAATTACCTCTTTTTCTGCTCTGCCAGATGAATTTAAATCCTTTAATGTGACATCTCAGAAGTAAACATGTATTTGTTTTTACAGAGCTGGCTGTAAAGTTTATTGAATGAAGCATGTAACAAGCTTAGTAGGAAATGGAGCTAGATATAAATCAGAATACATCATTTAATAAATACTGTCACTAAAGGGAGAAGAAACATAAGGAAATGAGCACTGTAGAACGGAATTGTGAGCAAAGAGGAATTGTAGTAATCTGTGTAGCAGATTATAATCATTCAAAAATTAATATGCAAAGCAAGGAGGATCTAATTATTGGGCTTGCAAGTGTTTGTGCTTATGGTTCAGGGTCTGAATTAGTATCTCTCCAAGGTAATGAGAGATTTTTTCATTTTCATTAGATTTTGATAATATTTTGCATACCTACAGTTTGTTTGTTTGGTTTGTTTTGATGTTTTTTGGGGGTTGTTTTGTTCTTTTTCTTTTTTTTTTCCAGAGGAAGATACTCACAAGATAAATTCTAAGATTTAGGTGTATTTTTCCAGTGAAGTCTGTAGAGATGTCTGTTTCATGTAGCAGCAGAACAGGTTTACAGCCTGTTGTCCTGCACAACTAGGGGTGTTGTTCAAGTATACTTTCCTACACTCAGGTTCTTTGCAGTTACATTCCTTGCTAAACCATGGTGTGGAACGTGTTATTTTAAACTTATGTGAAAGTAACAACACATGCACCCTGAGAACAGCAAGGACTTAAAAAGATGCAGCTGGAAGCCCACTAAGGAAGTGACTTTTGTGTTGTAGATAACTAACCTAAAGTAGCTACTGAGTTCTGTTCTCTAAATTTGTTATTAGTTTATCATCCTCTCTATTCTGTCATATGAGATGTTTTATCGTGCCCGTATGATAGGAACAGAAAGAAGTTTAAGGTGGAGAAAAGGGGGATAAGGCTCTGAAGGTCTGAATGATTTATTCCCTTTTGCATGTTGAGCTCTGCCACTTGTCTTGCAAAGCAATGACACTTCCATGGTACAGGAATTATTTTTGTCATTTCAGTGCTGCACAAGTAATTTTGCATATTTTTATCTAACTTTTGTAACTTCAGTAGGGAAGAAAATAACAACCAAACTGTTAAACATTGTGAAACTGTCAGGTAGGCTAATTCATTTAGAGGCTTGCACAGAATAGATGGGTGTCTGCTGTATTTTTTCATGCTTATCTGAGAAGTGAGTATTTAGACAAATGAATGTGATTTATTTAAATATATTTCTGCTTTTATTGAAAGGGCCTAGAGCTTTCAAGTGTGGATGCATATACTGTTATAGACAGGGGCTGCAGGTGTACACTTCTTTCAAACCCAAAGTCTGGGGAATAGTAGTTAGTTGATAGCACAAAGCAGAGCTATCAAAAATCCCATCTTCAGTTAGCTCTTTGGAAAAGCCCAAGGTAGGCTGTAGCTACCAGAATCTGGAGCTGAATACTATATCATGAGTGCTAAGTATAACTTTATATTGTTTATTGCATAGTGCTGTCAAGGGCCTTTGAAGTGATAAGCTATTAAATATAGAAGTTAGTTACTATCCATATTCTTAATACTTTCACCCTATGCATTGATGTTTTTTTTAAAGCAAACTGCTAGTACTTGTCCATAACAAAAAGGGTTTGGTATTTGCATTTTCCAATCTGTCTTTAAAACATATCTGTTTCTTTAATGTTGTGAGGACTTTGTGTGGAAGATTGATTCCTTCTGCTTGAGAAGGGACTTTACAGAATGAGCTTCTCATTTTTAGCCTGCAGTCACAGCCAAAGACTGGTCAGTGCATCTTGGGACTGTTTCCTATTGAAGGCTAATGATTTCACAAGCATGAATGATTAATAAAATGCTGGAATATTAGCAATGCATATTGAACATTGTGTGGTTGTGGTAGGGGTGTATTTTCTAAAATCAATGGTTTCATTTTTAAAAACAGTAGTTTTGGTAGGATATCTTTATTTCCTATTTGCTCCTTTTGCTGACACTGAGTTGTATACTCTGTCAAGTTTGTGTATTAACAAGGAACATGGGTCATTCCTATGACTGGTAAAAACCAGTTTAACACGCTCCGGGCACTTGAATGAGCATGCAGCTATTGAAACAAAGAATGCTGGTTTAAACTTTTGCTTTCCTTTGGCAGTTCTGGAGTTGAAATTTGTTTAATGCAATGAAGAAATACCTTTGGCACAATTGCAGTGTAATGGGCCTTCCTCTTTCATTAAGTGACAATGAAAAAATCTTGGGAGAAATGTAAAATAAAGTTGCAAATAATGTATCTATGAAATAGTTTTAACAATGAAGCTTTGTTGCCAGGTCCTGGGAATTATTCATTTGTAGAGGATATACAAAGGGACAATAATGTATAACAGCTGTGGCAGCTTTGGAATACCATATTGACATTTCAGTATTCTGGAATATTGCATTTCACCTATGGCCTTGAATAGCCTGCATTTATATCTTTTCTCCCCTTGCAAGATGAGCTTAATATCTATTACTTTGCTAAATATTAAATTCAGATATCAAGAGACACAAGACCTGAGCTTTAAGCTATGACTTTACACTCACTGGTCTTTTCTCCTAGTGATGCTGAGTGTTGATGGAAATGAGCTAAACCAGGTTGGTTTTGCACACCTTGGTAAAGAACTCTCCCTGTTTCTATCCTAAGATAATATTGTCATTCCCTGTGATGATGAATGCTGTGTAGAATGCCTCCACAAGTGCAAAAAGGAAACAGATGTGTTTACATTATCTCCATGGAGACACAAAGACACAAGCTAAATTCACGCTAGCATCAGGGAGAAGATCCCCCCTCCTTTGTGTTCCAGAGATGCAGAATTGCAGGGAGAATATTTGAAGCAAACCAGACAGAATTCTCTAGAGACTGTTCTTCCCTTGTCTTGTCAGCAAAGGAGTCTTTGTGTGATCTGTCAGTGGTTCCACAATGCTGCGATGGATGTCTGTAGTTCCACTAAGAATTTGGTAAGAGTTTAAAATATGCCATTTTGTATTAACCTTTCAAGTAATGGTAAATAGGTAATTTACTATGACTACTTTCTCCATTGTCTCAAACTTACCAGTTACTTCAATTTACTTAGTGAGCATATGTTTACTAGTTGGGAACATTCAGGAGATGCAATGGAACCATATGACATTCCTTCTGTTCCTTGTTTGGAGGATCACTGACTAGGTTTCCATAGACATTAATTGGAAAACATCTTTCTATCATATTTTTATCTCTTTGCACTTGTCTGTTTCATGAATCTTTACAATCCACTGCTGTGTTTCTCAGGGCAACCGCAATTTGGCCATATTATGCGTGTGATGAGTTCAGTGTGAATGTTTTGAGGCTTATAGTGATAGGGAAAGGGAGAAGCCTTTTCCTTTTTCTGCTTTTTGTCTGGAGACCATGATTTGTTTACGAGTGACACAGAGCTGGATATAGCCTTATAAAGTGATGCAGTTTTCAAATAAATAATGTGAACCAAAAGAGCAAAGTGTGAGCACGCACATATACTCATGCCAAGCTGAATAAGGTTTTTCAGTTCATGTGTGCATTCAGCTCTTATTTAGGAAAATGTGACCTGAACTAGAGCTAGTTTCAAAAGCCTTTAGCTAATGGACAGAGCCATGGTTTGTTGGGTTTTGGTTTGGTTGTTGTTTTTTTCCCCCCAGTGTTTTTGGTAATTACAATTTAAAGAAAATTAAACTCCAAAGATGAAAAAACTGTTGTGATGTCTTCAAATTGTTTGGGAAAAATTATTTTAAGAAAGCATTTATTCTAAGTTTTTAGGTTGATTGTGCCTTCCAAACATGCGTGTCAATGCATTCTATTGAGAAAGAGTGCACAGCCATCTTAAAATGCCTTTTCAAAGTTTGTTCTTGTTGTAAAAGCCTGATCATTCAACCAAACAGCAAAAATAAGTGACTTGGATGACCAGCCCCATAGTGCAAGTGAATAACAGAAAAGAGAGCAGATGGTGGGGGAAGAAACAAGAAGCAGGAATGAGTTCAACAAAACATGTATTTTAAAGAATTCTTCACAGAACATGATGTGAATTAATTTTTTGATGGGAAAAAGCTGGCATGTTTAACTTGTTAAATACATAAAATTCCTCTAGGTCTCTATTACTCTATTGTAGTTTTAGTTTAGGCTTAATTAGTTAATTAGTTATTATCAGTTAAATATTAGTAATTATTAGTTAAAATATTTAGTTAAACTATTATATTTATAAACTAAGTATTCGAGTTGAATGAGTAAATTTATGCAAATGAACATCCCATTAAACAAGAAACTACCATTTGTATACAGAAATTGTTCTTGTGTGTAAGTATTTACAGAATCAAGGCCATAAGCACCATATATGTGTTCTGGTTTTGGCTGGAATAGAGTTATTTTTCTTCCTAGTAGTTGATACAGTGCTGCATTTGATGAGAATAATGTGGATAATGCACTGATGTACTTTGTTGCTGAGCAGTGCTTAGTCAAGAACTTTTCAGCTTCTTATGTTTTCCTGCTAGTGAGGAGGCTGAGTGCGGGGTTGTAGGTGGGTCCAAGATGCTGGGAAGGGGATGCAGCCAGACAGCTGACCCTGACTGACCCCATTCAGGACTTCCCAAGCCATAGGATGTCAAGCTGAACAGTAAAATGATTAGTAAACCAGTAAAAAACAGTAAAATGAGTTGGCCAGGGAGTGGCAGCTGCTCCTCAGGGGCTGTCTGGGTATTGGTTAGTGGGTGGTGAGCAATTGCGTTGTGCATTTCTTGGTTTGTAGATTCTTTTATCATTATTATTGTTTTCCCTTCCTTTTCTGTCCTGTTAAACTATCTTTTTCTCAACCCACAAGTTTTACCTTTTTCCCATTATGTCCCCCATCCCACTAGGGGGAGTGGCTGAATGGGTGTGTGCTGTTTTGCTGCCTGCTGGGTTAAGCAACAATATGTTAAGTCTCTCTTTGAGGAATACTCAGCAGAGAAAATAATTGTTAATTCCAGCTTCAGACACTTCTATAAGGCTTTGTTGTGGTTTAAGCTCAGCTGGTAACTCAGCATCACGCAGCCATTCGCTCACTCCCCCTTCTCCTCCCCCCCGCCCCCTGCTCCCAGAGGGATGGGAAGGAAAATCTAAAGAATGTTGAGATAAGAACAGTTCAGTAACTAAGGTATAGCAAACCACTGCTGCTACCACCAATAATAATAACGATAAGGGAAATAACAAGGGAAGAGAATACAGTCACTCACCACCTGCCGACCGATACCAAGCCCGACCCAGGCAATGATCTAACCCTTCTGGGTAACTGCCCCCAGTTTACATCCTGGGCATGATGTGCAGTGGTATGGAATACCTCTTTGGTCAGTTTGGGTCACGTGTCCTGTCTCTGCTTTCTCCCAGCTTCCCCTCCTCCCTAGCAGAGCATGAGGCTCGGAAAGTCCTTGGTCAGAGTAAACATTACTGAGCAGCAACTAAAAACATCAGTGTTATCAGTGCTGTTTCCAGGCCGAAAGTCAACAACACAGCACTGCACCAGCTACTAAGAAGGAGAAAAATGAGTGCTGCTGCTGAACCCAGAGCAGGCTTCTTCCTCAAAAATTTTCTGTTAGCAGCCACAGAATTGTTTTTGTGACTGATCAGAGGATCCACCTTCTGCATAAACTCCTGCCTTCATGTCAAAGATCACCAAATATGCCCCTAACCTTAGGTTTGCATTTCACTGTGGTTTCTCCCACAAATGTAGATTAAAATATTAGACATTCCAGTCATCTCTGTGAGCCAGTGAACTATAATTGGACTTAGTTTTCCATGGTCTGTGATTTCCTGGGTTTCCTATGATGCCCCTGAAGCTCGGTCAGAAGGATGACAGATGAAGTGTAGTAAACGGTCTGAGCTAAACTCAGATCTACAGAGAAGAATGAGGCCATATGGAGGTTGTTTTTCTTTTTCCCTTCCTCAAGTACAGTATTTTGAACAGCAGTTTTGTAGAACTTTTTTTTCCCCACCTTTCTGTTGGTGATAAGAAATCATTGTTTATCAGTCCTCTACCACAATATCTTGGATCTAAAATGGTAGGTTTATGTTGAGGATCACACTGAAATTTAATAATGGAACAGTAATTTTTAATCTTGTTGCTAAACTAAATTAAATCTTACTGGAGGTGATACTACAATTATGAAAGATATCTTGGTACTTCTGCCCCTGTGAAAAATGGACATCCTGTGTGGGTGGTGTGATTTCTTCTGCCAGTTTCTGATGTCTCCACAGACAAGAAATAGGTGAAACTCAGACCTCTAAAATAAAATAAGACCTAACAATGGCTTTGTTACCTACAATGCTTCGAGCTATCTCTGCATTCACTGTCGCACCTCTTTTCCCCCATTATTCCCTTACTTCAAAAGCCTCTTTGTGCTGTTGCAACCTTACTTCCACAGTTGTACCTCAAGGGTTGAAGCCTTGTTTGATTTTTTTGCCTAAGCTTAGATGGTTCACAAGCTGGTTTCAACTCACACTAGCTTCATTTTCAAGGCAGTTCTCCATGCATCAGGGGTGACTGAATGCAAGTCTAGCACATACAGGGGTAAGACATTCAGTTCTGCAGTGTTGAGCTCCAGTATGGCTACATTTGTCCAGCATGAAAGAAGCAAAGCCTTGTGCTGTAAAATCTATCTCTTTTGTGTTTTTGTGCTATTGTGTAACTTGCATTTCTGCAAACATTTTGTTTGTTGCAGACATAAACTAAACCTTTGGATGGTTTTTATTCATGTGGTCTTCACTAAGCTGCCAGGGAAGCTGGAAAAGAATCTATCCCAATCATTTTTCACTCATGTAGATCTACCACTTGAAAGCTTTTTGTATGAAAATCCATGGCAAACGTAAAAAATAACAGATTCAAGATGCATTACATCTGAGATCTGTTACTGCAGCAGCTAGTTAGCAACTTCTTCCTGTGTGATGCCCCAGTTGTCTTACTGTCATAAGCAGGGTTTGGTCTTTGATTCCTCACACTTCTGCTGTGTGTATTAACTAAAACTTGAATTGGCTGGTCCAAAACTGGAGTGTTTGTGAACACAAATCAAGCTTTAGGTTGTTCCTTGCCAGTCCAATCTCCATCTTTGTTGCCTTTATTTCTAAAATATTTCTGATCTGGTATTTTAACAAATGATTCCTTGATGTTTTGCTACATTTCTGTCTTTCCTGCAGATTGCTTAGGCTATCAGAAACTTAGGAAAAAGTTACTGGGTTAGTCTGGTGTGATCAACAGTTGCTAAATCCATGTTGTATCTTTACCTCTTTACTTCAACCTTCTGTTCAAAAGCTCAGTTCAATGATTTCTCAGGGTAGCCATTCAGGGCCATGTGGATACTACCTTCTCTTCCCCTAAGAGGATGACTCAGCAACTGTGCAGTCATGGTTTTGTTTCGGTACAGTCAGGTCTTTGAAGTGAGAAAATAAATGGTATGAATTTTATCCTCCATTTATTTCACTTTATCCTCTCTGTTCTTTGCCCTGATGATTGGCTAGTTGGCTCTCATTTCTTTCTCCTCTTGAAGGCTGTTGCTGCTTATTTATGGCTGCCAGCTTCAGGCCTTAAGTTGGTGCTTATTTGATTTACTTTGATTTCTTGCTTAATCTTTGGAGGAAGCTTCCAGTTGGCCAATCTCCTCATTTTACTATGTTGCAAGAGCTAAGCTGGCGTGTATTCTTTCTTTTCTTTCCAAGGGCTTCTTTGAAAATGAGAGCAAGGTAGCCCCCTGTAAACCACAACTTGGGGATGGAATTGCTGTAACAGAAGTTTCTCAGGCTTGCGTGGAGCAAGGAGATAATGAAAACAGGAGAATCCTGAGCCAACACCATTGTGATGATCTGCAGGTTAGGTGTTTAGAGTTTCATGTGCTGTGTTGTACTGAAGGGCAGTGATAGTGGCAGAGAAGTGAACAATATAGCCTGTGCTGATTGTTTTCTTTAGAACAGATATCCTGAATTTTACTTTTTTTTTTTGGCTGTGCTAAACTCAGACATTCTGTCTTTGCATTGAAAAAAGAGCAGTTTCAGACAAAAAAATCCCATTGGCATCTTCAGAGCTGTTCTGGATTTTACACTGATTCCAGTGAGAATGGTGCTGCAGAAAGAGATGGAAACAAGGGTTCCAAAATCAGACCTAATCCAGAGTCCTGCATGATTTGGTCTCTGATCCAAGTTTTATCTTCTGTCATTTACTTGTGCTAATGTATTAAGGAGTATTGTTTAGTACAGTGATTTTTCGGTTGGAGTACAATCCACACATATTCTTATATGAAAGATATATTTCGATGTCTATGATTTCATCTGCAGTTTTTGGAGTATATGCATGCAGTTTCACTGTAGCTTTAAGAACACAAGTTACACACATGGAGCAGTAAAAGATCAGTTGCTAAAAACAGGGAAGATTGTGACAGAGTATTAATGGAGCTCCTGAGTATTTTCAGGCAAGGCAGAATTCACTGTTCCTCCAAGGCAATCACATCATCACATTGGTTTGATGTGTGCTTGCATTTGTAGGTCTCTACTGGATGGAAGGTATAAGACCTTTGCATGTTTGCCTAAATTCTCTCTGCTGACTGAGCTAATTAAGATTTCACTGAGCCAAAAGGTCACTTGTGTGTCACATTCTGTCCCAGGATGTAGTTTATTGCCAGCTGTGTTGTATACATCTATGCTGTAGGTGAGTGCTTCCCCTTGGAGAGGAAGTGGTTGAAGGACATCCAATAGAAGGATAAAAGCCTAGGTTAGAGGCACTGCAGGTCTGTCTGAAGATGTGTGGTTGCCATGTTCAGACTCTTTTCCAGATCTCTTGTTTGAACAAGAAGGGGATTGGGGACCTACTGTGAACAATCAAGTTAGTACATGTACCCTTGTTTCAGAGGAGGTTTTCAAAGGCTTGCTTTTGCATAGCTAACAGGCAAGTCACCT
Organism: Forpus xanthops; assembly: GCA_032466535.1. Classification (NCBI taxonomy): domain Eukaryota; kingdom Metazoa; phylum Chordata; class Aves; order Psittaciformes; family Psittacidae; genus Forpus; species Forpus xanthops. Next base: position 16,908 of record JASSUY010045841.1, read on the forward strand.
GAAGAGTTTAATTTATATGTTTGATAAAATAATCATATTTTTAAGTACTGCTGTGATCAAAAGGCATTTATATGTAGAAAGGTGCTGATGTGAGAACAGGACTTTTTATTGTGGGACTCCTGGAAGCAGGAAACAGAGATAATTCCATCAAAATCTCTGAATTCTGTAGTTGCCTAAATGAAGCTCAGTGACAATAAGTCCTTGCATATGTTTCAAACTTAAACAGGGGAAGTTTAGATTGGTTATGAGGAAGGAATTCTTTACTGTAAGAAAAGTAAGCACTGGAATGGGTTGCCCAGGGAAGTTGTGAATGCTCCATCGCTGGCAGTGTTCAAGGCTGGGCTGGACATAGCCTTGGGTGACATGGTTTAGTGGGAGGTGTCCCTGCCCAGAGCAGGGGGTTTGGAACTAGATGATCTTGAGGTCCTTTCCAACCCTAACTATTCTATGATTCTATGATTCTATGTTCAGCGTATTGAGAGAAGACATCTTTCTTAGGCAGCAGTTATCAAACTAGGGATGAACTTTAGGTAGGAATATGTCTTCTTTCTTTGTCTTGTATTGATAATGTGCTTCTGTTGAAGGCTGGTCATCTTGACCAGAAGCACTGAGCCTTATTGTGATCCCCATCTTAGAATATAATGCCATTAATTTTAAAGAAATCATGCCTGGTCTGTGTGCTCGTACATGAGACTGCAGAAAGGTATGGGTTTTTCAGTCCAGTGACAGGCATGTGATAATCATCTAGATGTCACAGCACATTGCTGTCTTTTGCAAGCTGTACATGACTTGGTATTGTGAGCGCAAGATGGTGTTTCTGACTCTGTTTCTTTGACTCTTCTCCCCTAGTAGCATTCACGTAGCATGCCTCAAGTGGAATCATTTTCAGCGTCTGACTTTCCCTCAGGTCAGAGTGATGCAGACTCTGGATTGGATCTCTGAGTCTCCTTTCATAGCCCCTTGGGTCCTAATTATATTTCCTTAACATGTGGCCTCCAGCCAGGCAGCTATTGGCCCTGAGGTATGCCAGCTAGAGTTTGCCTTCTGCTGTAGACTCTGACTCACAGCTGCCTGCTGTGCCTGGCTTAGATGTTGGGCCTCCTCCTCAGAGTGGGCCATGATCCTAAGGATCTGTTAATCCTTAAATTAGTCATGGATGCTGGAAAATTTGAGTATCCTGAGAGGTAAGTGGGAATCTGTTTGGATTTCAGTTGGGTGCTCCTGTGGCATGGTAATTCCAGTTTCACAGTGGTATAGACAAGCAAAGAAAACTAAGTTTGGATTTCAGCAAGTATTTGCAGACATACTTTTTGCAACTTTAGAAATTAGTTCCACACTTAAAAAATAAATAAAATGTCTATATTGAAATACACAGATGTCAGGGGTCAGAGCTCATCTTGCTCTCCCAGATGAGGGCCACAAAAGCAGATGTAGGGAGTGCAAAGAATTGAATGAGGCAGAAAATATATCTTTTTTTGTGGTTCCATTTGCTTTCAGAACCACGCAGATGACTGTGGCCAAGTCATAAGTGTTGTTAAGGCAATGAGAAGGCAGATTGGGACTGAAGCAAGAGATTGAAGAGAAGTTACGAGTCTGCAGACCTCCCACAAAGGTTAATGCAAATAACTTTAGACCAAGATGTTCAATGCCCCTGACTAACGTGGCTCTGATTTCAGCAGGAGTCAGACATGTAAGCAGTTTTGTCTGGGCTGAACACAAATCTCTGGGCTATATTTCTCTTCTTGTAAAATGGACATGGAAGCACTGTTCTGCCATGCTGAGGCATTGAGGATAATGATAATGAAGGCAGCTGGGATTCTGTGCACTGGCCATGTTCATGTATTGTAAGACCCCAAGTGTGAGTATCAAAAGTTTGGGGAATGGAGCAATGCAAGACAGTCTCTACAGTATATGGTGCTGCAGTCTGACAGTTTTGCAGACAGTATTATGCTCAGGTATCAAGACTGCTTTAGCCATAGTTAAGTTCTCTTTTCCTGCCTCTGTTGTGTGCCAGCATTGGAAGGAGTGGGGAGGGGAAGTGCACAGTGGCAATGCTGCTTATAGTGGAGCAATGGCATCAGGAGAAACTTCTGGAGCAATCCTGAGCTGAACCAGACCCTTCTGTGTTGTGAAATTATCTTGGCCTTCATTCTCAAGAGACTGACATCTCTTGTAAACTGAGAAGAGGATGGACTGGAACTTTTTTGGACCTCCTTTATTTCCAAATGGGCATTTTACCCTTCTGTAGCTTTCTTAAAGGATACAACAATGTAGCCCCAGTAAGGAGTCAGAGTGGGGGGACAACTATTTTGGCTGATTTCATTTGTATGTGCTGAAGAGTTTCTTGAGCTGCACAGCTTTGTGCCTGTGCATTGTGTCAAAGCTAGGTGGTAAAAGGCTGGATAGCATGAGGTAAGTGTTTGGAGATCTAGTTGACATCCTGAAAATTACCAGAGACCCTCTCTTGAAACCACTTACACCCTTGTGTAAGGGTGATGCTTGTGTCGGTTGCCCAAAATCCCCTCACAGAGCTAGGCAACACAGCTCTCACACACCTCACATGGGCAGTGTCAGCTCTGCTGTGGGTTGCAGAGACAAGGCCTTCATTGTTCACCTCTGAGCTGATGCTTGCAGCCATGTGGGACAGGGCAAGTGGAAGTGTGCTAAAGTTGGGGGGGTTGATAAATGACGAAATGGAGGAGGCTTGTTTTTCAGCAGGAATGCTATTTGAAACACTTAGATGATGAAAGAACTTAAAATTACAAGAGGTTTAGTGCCCTTTTAGGAAACACTGTAGAACTGAACATCACTTTTTGTTTTGTTTTTTTTTTTTTATTTTGGAGAATAAGGTAAAGTTTTATTCTTTAAAAAAAAAAAAAAAGCAACCCAAAACTAATACAGAATAATCACAGTCCTCATCAAACTTCTGTATTTCCTTGGGGTTGCATGTGTATGACTTAACTTTCAGTAAAGCCTGGTTTGGTTAGATTTTTCCATAAGTCTTGCTTAGAGTTCATAGGGTGGGAAATATGTATGCATCAGAGTTAAATAATTTCTAGATAGAAAAGTATAGCAGACTAGAAGAGGTAATTTTTATGTTGACATACTTGAAATGCCTTATTTCATATATTTCCTTCAAGAAGACAGTGTGGCTGATGCTTTTCAATAGGTATGTGATAGCAGGGCTATAAGGTGCCTCTCTGCATTTTTGATGCTTTTGCACTGGAATGAATCCCCTTGCCCTGACCAAGGTTTCATGTGTGACTTCTCACTGCCATGCTGTAAATACAAATAAATGCTCACTTAAGAGGTGGGGTATTACCTTCACTTAAAGGTCAGGGCTTTCTCAAGGTTGTTGACACTTCTAGTTGATTTTGTAAGGTAACATAATGAAGTCTGCAAAGCCAGTTGGTGTAGTTAGCTGCAGCTGTGGCTGGAGTCAGTTATAAATCCTCTTTCCAACTTGTAGCAAAAAGCATTTCAATTAAATCTGCACCACCAGAAGTGACAATAGTTTGGGGAAGGAGAAATAAGCTGCTAACATTTGACTGTAATTGGCAGCTTCAGCAGTGAGGCCAAGGGGTAAATGGAGCTACCCAGAGTAAATTCCCTTTTCACCTGGAAAAGTGCTTCTTTCAATGGGTGCTTGGGGCCTCCTGTCAGGGGACTTGGTGTGGGTTAAGATCCCATGCTCCTGCCTCTGCTGTGCTTGTTATGTGGGATAAACAGAATTTATGGTCTCTAGGGCTGCCAGTCTGGCCTCTTTCAGAAGCACATGAATGCCTGATCCCAGTCCCAGGGAACCTGATAGGCATCGTTCAATTGACTTGAGGTCAGATTCATTTTCCACAGCCTGCATGTTGTGCACCTCACTCAGAAATCTACCATGTTGGTCTGTTGATTTGGAAAGCAAATGATTCTGTTCATAAATGCAATACAACATGCATTTTATTCTGCAAGGTGCTAAAACCAGCAAGTGTCCTGTACTTTTCTGAGAGCTGTGTTTGCTCTTTGTTCTGGTGGGCTGAGCTCTGACAGAATAGAAAACATAGAGTTTGTTTTGGAAAGAATGATACCATTTGAAGATACTTTTACTCTCCACACTCCCCACCTCCTCCTTTGTAAAATACTGATATTAGCTGGTACATACTGTAATATGTCTCTTCCAGTCATTTCGTATTTGCATTGCTTGAATTGTAAGTTGGCTCTGCTGCAGGATTTTATTTATTGCCTGTATGTAAACTTTTACGATGGCTATGTAAACTTTTACGATGAGGTTTGCTCTAGCGTGGAGCTGCGTTCTGTTTTTCTGCTCTGTTTGCCTTTGCTTGGACTCACTCTACTTTACTTCTGGAAAAGCAAAAACAATTAAGGTTGTGTTGCTCTCTCAAAAGGATTCCCTAACTACAGGATTTGAAACTTTTCTGCACTCCAAACTTTGGCTCTGCCCTTGAAAAAGAACCACAAAATCCACTTGAAAGCATATAGCCTTAAAATCAAGTTGAGGGAGATTTGCAAGAGGTAAATCCTTAACTGTGCATATCTTCATAGTTTGTTCAGGCCAGCCATTTTATATTTTAACAGTCAATTGCAACATGTAAAGTATTTTCACCTTGTGAAAGCCATTAGTTTACCTGGTTTTTGGTCTAGAGGAATGATAGAAATAAACTGTCAACAGTGCAGCAAAGGCAGCAGCAGTCTGTGTGGCCGGAGATCAGCTGTTCCAGGTATTCATTGTGCCTATAAGTCTCAAATGGCTCCATGATTAGTGACCTCCCTAATTCTTTTTCCTTCATTTGTTTTCTCAGGTTCCTCATAATGAGGAATTGCTGGAGGTGTCAGTGAACACATTTTGCCTAATTATGAACTATTCCAGACACTGTGGATTGGAAAGTTCTGCTCTTGCCTTCAGTGTTTTTGGGAAAGACTGTGTGGAGAGAAAAGCAGAGCCAAGAGTGGGATACTTTTATGGAGAATTGCACAGTGTTACTTCAAAAAAGGGTCGGAAAAAAGGGAAGGAATGTAAAGAGAACTCCTGAAATGCTCTGGAAATTTAAATGTATTGAACCTAAAAGCCATATCTGTAGGAGGCAAATATTGTATTTACACTGATGGGCACACAGGAGGTAAGGGAAAATAAAGTGATGTTAAGTGCTAGAACTCCAAGCTTTGTAGCATGACCTCCTCTGATGTCTGTCTCTCTAGTGTAGCTGGTTATATACTTAGGATATGTCTGTGCACGCTTGCAAATAGATGTAAGTTTACTCTAACTCATGCAAGCTGTCCAGGTTAGAGTTAGCGCTGTCCATCAGCTGCACAGTCATGGTGCTTTAACAAATGAGCTTGGCGTCTCTTAACTATGTCTACATGACTTTTTTTTTCAGAGCCAGTTCATATTTAGTTGGTCTCTACTGCAAGTAGAATCTGTGCTTATGTCTGCAAAAGGCTCTGTAGATGTATCTTTAGGCTCCCTTAAGCATCTGCCTAGCAGCCAAATTAATACAAAAATCCAGTTAGTAAGAGGTACCAGAAGGATTACATGTGCTTCTGGATCAGGACTTGTGTACTTTTTCAGACCATATGGGAGGCTTCTTTTTGTGAATGAGGTTCACAGTTCTGAAAACTGTTCTGAGGCGTACGATCTGAAAATGGGAATAAGTCAACTTCTCTAAGTTCATCCAAAGGAAGTTGTGTGATTGGCAATTCCATCTTAGCTCCTGAAACCATCCTTTGAGTTAGTGTGGTTACTAACTGGAAGTTACAGAAGTTAAAGGAGTTATGCTGCCTTATATACCAAACAGGAACACATATTATGGTGAATGGAAAAAGGGAAATATAACCCCCATTTTCAAGAAGGGGAAAATGGATGACTCAGGGAACTACAGAGCAGTCAGCCTCACCTCTGTGCCTGGCAAAATCTTGGAGCAGATTCTCCTGGAAGGCACGCTGAGGCACATGA
>JASSUY010045843.1:0-47849 GCA_032466535.1 Forpus xanthops
TCCTTCTTAGTAGCTGGTGCAGTGCTGTGGTTTTGACTTTCAGCCTGGGAACAGTGCTGATAACACCGATGTTTTCAATTGCTGCTCAGTAGTATTTTGGTCTGACCAAGGACCTTCTGAGTCTCACGTTCTGCCAGGGAGGAGGGGAAGCTGGGAGGAAGCAGAGACAGGACACCTGACCCAAACTGACCAAAGAGGTCTTCCATACCCCAGCACATCATGCCTACTATATAAACTGGGGGCAGTCACCTGGAAGGGTTAGATCACTGCTCGGTTGGGCTGCATATCAGTCAGTGGGTGGTGAGAGGTTGTATTTTCTTCCCTTGTTATTTTCCTTATCATTGTTATTGGTGGTATCAGCAGTGGTTTGTGTTATACCTTAGTTACTGAACTGTTCTTTTCTCAACCTGTGAGAGTTACATTCTTTTGATTCTCCTCCCTATCTGTCCAGGAGCAGGTGGGGAGGAAAGGGGAGAAAAGAGAGAGAGACTGCATGGTTTTCTGAGTTACAGCTGGGCTTAAATCATGACAACAGGTCTTACTGAACTTCTCATCAACAAGCATCCCCATGTTCTTCTCCACATGGCTTCTCTGAATCCATTCTCTGCCAAACCTGTGGTTGTGTTTGGGATTGCCCTGACCTAGGTGCATGACCTTACATTTGGCCTTGTGGAACCTCATGATGTTCACACTGGCCCACCTCTCAATCAGTGCCGGGATGGCATGCCTTTCCTCCAGTGTGGCAACTGCAGCACACAGCTTAGTGTTGTCAGCAAACTTGCTGGGTGTGCACTCAATCCTACTGTCCAGGTCACCAACACAGGCGTTGAACAGCGCTGATCCCCCTTTTCAGTCCCTGAGGAGCACCACTTGTCACTGATCTCCACTTGGACATCAAGCTGTTGACTACAACATTTTGAGTAAAATCAGTCAATTCCTTATCCATTGACTGGTCCATCTGTCAAAGCCTGTCTCTCCAGTTTAGGGACAGGTATATTGTGCAAGACAGCATCAAATTTGCACACCTTTGTCCAGGTGGATGACATCAGTGACTTCCGAACACTGTAACCCCATCCTGGAAGGCCATCAAATTTGCCAAGCACAGTTTGTCTTTAATGAAGCTGTTTTGGTTGTTACCAGTCACATTACCTTACTTTCTATGTGCCTTACCATAGTTTGCAAGAGGATCTGCTGCATGATCATGCCAGACACCAAAGTAAGAGAGGCTGGCCTCTAGTTGCCTCTGTCTTCCTTTTTTGCCCTCTTTAAAAATGGGGATTATATTTCCCCTTTTTCAGTCAGAGGAACTTAGCCAGACTGCCATGACTTCCCAAAGATGATGCAGATTCCCTCAACCTAGATCTGTACAATAGGCCACAGAAATTCAATTTTTCCTTCTAGGTGATGTCTTAGAAAGCAGAGTCTGTGACTCTGCCAAAAATAGGATCCTGCAGTCCCATAAGATACAGTGAATAGAGCCATGAGCACCAAACTTGTGTTTGTCACTTTGGTGAGGTGTTTTTTCCCTTGATTTATTTTGCTGATAGCCATCAATAATAGTTTCACTGTGTATCTATCTGTGTCCTGGGCTATGGATGTGTTCATAAACTGAAAGATTTCTGATATGGTAGTCTGTATTTAAATAGTAATTAGAGCATATGGTGACGTTGCATCTTGATAGAAACAACTCTATTGCAATGTTTTCAGGCTGCCTGTAATGGAAATCTGACATTTATGCAGGCTTTGTGTTGTTTGAAGCTACTGGCCGTTATAGCTGAATTGCTATGGGGCTCTGCTCAGCCATTGTGTTTTCCCAGAGGTGTTTCAAAAGCATGAAGCCATTTCTTTTCCTCTTTTTTTTTTTGTTCGTTTGTAAAAGGCCTAGTGAGTTATGTAGCTTTCCCTGGGAAATAAAAAGACTTGCAAACGTAACACTTATTCCTCCCTGACATTTCAAATCTATGTGTTGGTGGTTAAATGTTTAGTTACACGGCTATTTTTCTAATGAACTACCTTAGTTAAAAATGACCTCTAAAATGTCAGGCTGCCTTAGCAGCTCTATTATGGTCAAATTCCCTGGTGAAGTATGTGTGACTTGCTGACTTCAGTGGGAGCAACATACATCTGAGGGCAAAATTTGTCTCACAGATTGATTGATTGTCAGATATTTGGTACTATGTGCCAGATATTCAAAAGCACTTAGGCCCCAGCAGCTCTTGCAGTGAGACCTCTGGCTGAATTTTCAGACTTTCTGTGAATCTCACATACAGTATGTAAATAAAAATGGACCTGAGTCCTTATGTTTTATGGGAAGTAATTAATTCTCAGGAGCAGTCTCAATATGTATCAAGATGCTGTTACAGTGATTGAGTACTTATTAACATGAATAAGAGTTACAGATTTCTGTTGACTATTAAAAAAAAAATCAAGTGGTAAGATTTATATTAAAGCAATTGGTCAGAGATAGGAAGAGCAGGAAGCATTCATTAGAGATGTGGACTGCACTGGGGTCCCCAGGAGCCTATGTCTGTCGAACTTGAGGTGTGATTTTTAAATTGCATCTTTGGTTTTATGGGTATCACTTTACACTTGCAACTAATTGTGCCTGCTGTTTCGAACTGACAAGGTATTCTACTATCAGCTTTTCCTTGTGGGCGGTAAATCTCATTTGCAGAATTAGAATGCAATTTAAGAGTAAATTTAAGAGACAATATTGTTTACTAAGCAGATTCTCTTGTCAAAACTGATTTTCTGTCTGGACTACTCCACTATCAGCAAGATACCTACATTTTTCTTCCTTAGTTTACAGTTTGGGTATGCACACCAGGGTATTTGGTACTGGTTTTCAGCTGCCTTTCAGGATCACAGTTTCTGCCCCTTTTCATGAGGTGTTTGAGGAGTGAGAGAACCCATGGCTGGAAAGCAGGGTGACAGTGATGTTCTACAAGGCTGAGCCCCAAGCCTGAGCTGTCTGTTTCACATTTAGCTTAAGAGCAGTATTCAGGCTCTGAGGTGAGCTGCATTTTAAAAATGTTTCCACATACACTGAATGTGTCTAAGAGTTGTTTAAAGTAGCCCTTTTGAATTACAGGCATCCATCGGACCTACCATCCAAATTGAATAGTGGGGAGTTTTCACATTTTGGACTTTACTTGCTTTACTTGATGGTAACATTTATTTTTTTTTTTTTTGTTGGTAGAAAGCTAGCACACATTGATCATTAGTTTAATTTTGAATCTAGTCATCATCCATTTATCAAATGAGGGGTCACTTGTATGTTGATTGATAAAGTCATGCAGATTTGTGAGCCAGACTTACACTGGAAGCAGCTTACACAGGAGAGAGTAGAAGTCACAAACACTCTTGTGGACAGTAGAAGTCATTCACAGACTCTTATAGATAGTTTCATTGATAATCCAAGAAAAAACATATGGTTCCTTATCCTGAACTAGCAATAATGTAATTAAAACTGTTGAACATGAGATCTTAGAGGTCAGAAAGTTTGGACTTACCTGAAGAATGCGAGTCTTTATGCACACATAATTATACAAGGGTGCATTATATCCTATTATTTCAAGCTAAATACCTTGAATTGAGAAGGCATCTGGTATTTGTGTATTTTTTTATTATGTCATACATATACATATGTTGTAAAAAAATTCAGAGACCTACAAATTTCATGTCAGACAACCACAGACTATACTACATCAGTTCCTTGTGAATATAGTTCAGTTTATCCTGGATATAAAGGTTAGGGATTTTGGAAATCAAAAAGTATCATGTGGTTGTTAGAAGACTTAAATTAGCCTATTCCTCACATAGCGAGAAAGATGCATAGAACTGGGCAACAGCTGGGCATATTATTCCAGAGTTTAAGCATAACAAAAGAAGCCATCATGAAACCTTGGAGACCTAACTTCAAAACAAAATTATTAATAGCCGAGAGGGTAGAAGCTTCAGTGAAATTCGGAATCCAGTTCTAAATAGGATTTCCACTTCAAGAATGAATAATAGATGGAGTCCAACTGTTCTGTGGTTGAGCACAAATTAGTGATTCATTGATTGTAATCAAAAGCAGCTGCTTGTAATCAAAGCATAGGTTTTTGATAGGTCATTATCAAATGATATGCTAATTTTCTATGTATATAAAGAACAGAGATGAAGCTTGTCAAGAAAGGTCTTGATGATGCAAAATACAGATTTGTGAGAAGTTTACCTTGGTGATTTCTTTCTTAACTCTCCTTTATCCCACTCAGTGTTTTCTGTGTCCATAATTAGTTTCAGTTTTGTGGTAGCTTATTGGAAATGTCACCAACATCTGGGTTGCTGCATCACAAACAGTAATGCAGTTATAGAATGAAAGCAGGCTTTAGCCTTCCTCTTATCATTATTAACTCACAATGAATACTCTTTCTGTGGACATAAATTTGTGAGTCTCAGTTTTTCTGACTGCTTAGGCAAGCATTTTCAAATTCATCAATGTTAAGGTAAAATACCTAAGTAAATGGAAATAGCCTGCAACAGTAACTGAATGAAAATTACAGCTATCCAGAAACTAAAGATCAGATCACTATTTAAAAGCTTAAATTCATACACATATTTGGCTATAACCTTGCCCTTAGATATCATTGTCCCAGAAAGCTCCATGCAAAATTAGTTCCTCTAGTGGTATCAAGCATCCTATATTTAATCACAAAACTCTTTGAGGCCCAGAATCTCTAGTATATACTTTCACCTTTTGGGAAAAAGGTATTATTTTGCCTGTTCATTGCTAGGAAGGGATTGTCAGTGTCAGATAGGTTCTGGCCATCTCCTTGCTTGCTCTGAAGCACCTTATGAGCCAGCGGTCCATTCTCTGAGTTTCAGCTTAGGCTATGGAACTAATAGCAGAGGAGGTGGGAAAGCCTAAAAGGACATTTGCAATCCCCTAGTCTGACTTCACAGCATAGTAGACAGTTCAGTGAAAATTAGGCCAAGCTCAGGTATTTCAAAATGAGAGTGTAACTGTCCCTTTGTACCATATTACTCATTTGCCATTGATCCTGGCATTTGCAATCTGTAGTTATTGTTCACTCCCTAGCTGCTCTTAGGAATTCAATAGGAGTTTTCCATATCAATACAAAAAGGATTTTTCCGTTTCAATATAGGAAAGAAAGTTACTTTTTTTAGCCTCAAACCTTGCTTCTATAAACTATTCCCTGTGTCACTGCTAGACAGTCTTGCTGTGGTTGCTTTTCAAATTGATTTGCAAACTAAAAGCGCTATACCTCTGTAACAAAACTGTCAAGCTACTGAGCACTGGATAAGTATTAGAATAACAAGAATATAGTGGCAAACAGACAGCTCTCAGACAGCCTGTTGCCTCTCACTCTGGCTCATAAAGTGCATTGCTTGTAGAAGCATGAGCAACTTGGCACATTGTGTTGGGCTTCTATTTTTGTATCATAATTTTTTGTATCTGGTGTGATTTTTACTTTCAGGATGCTTTCATTTAAATGTTTCTGATATCAAGACATGGCTGCAATATGATGGTTGCTGCAAAGAAATGCCAGCAACCTTGCACTGACACATAGCTACATGGTGCACGTCTGACCTCTGAGGATAGATTTGCAGAATAAATGGTTGAAAGGCTTAAGAGGGAAGTTGTGTCCTCTCAGTTGTAGGATTTTGCATCCAGAGTGTTGAAAGATCTGTCTTGTAGTCATGAAGGGAACTGCTGACACAGGCATTGGTATTGTCACACAAGAAACATACCGGTATCCCCCATTGCCTACAGTGACCCATTGCCCCTTTTCAGCCTCTCTGTGAAAGAATATGATCACAGCTGGTCTTCAATATCTTCCTAGCAGGTAAACACCTCTTTAGTTCTGTAACTGGTCCCAGTAGTGTAATGAACATTTCTAGCTTATCCTCAGCTTTTTGCCTGAAAAATTACCAAGTCTTAGAACAATTCTCACTCATCAATATGTACTTATTAGCCAAACACATTTCACATTATGCTATGGTTTCTGAATGAAAAAACATAGGAAAACAGAGGATTCTTTTCTCACTAATCATGAGTATTGTAAGTAACATAGAAAATGCACACAAAAACAATGAAAAATGTTGCCATAGGCTAGGTGCATTGTTTTGTTTGGTTTTTTTTAATTTTAAAGAATGGAGTATACTTTTCTTCAGTGAGGCAATTTAAGGTGCGTCTCTTCAGCCTGGAGAAGATAAGGCTGCACGGAGGCCTTCCAGTTTCTGAAGAGGACCTATAAGGATGCTGGAGAGGGACTCTTCATTAGGGACTGTAGTGAGAGGACAAGGGGTAATGGGTTAAAACTTTAACAGTGGAAGTTTAAATTGGATATGAGGAGGAAGTTTTTTACTGTAAAGGTGGTGAGGTATTGGAATGGGTTGCCCAGGGAAGTTGTGAATGCTCCATCCCTGGCAGTGTTCAAGGCCAGGTTGGACAGAGCCTTGAGTGACACAGTTCAGTGTGAGGTGTCCCTGCACATGTCAAGGGGATTGGAATTAGATGATTTTAAGGCCCTTTGTAACCCTAACTATTCTATGTTTTTATGATTCTATGTAGCTAAATTGTGAATGGATTAAAATAATCCCCTCACATCATATTTAAATTTGGCCAACAACATTTATGAATGTGAATGGACAGACAACAGCAATGTCACAAAAATAAATGAAATCTCAAAACTCTAATTTTCTTTTTTACTTAGCATACTCTGTCTTCATCAGAAATATGGCATGATCTAAAAGACAGTTAATGGTTGACATTATTTCTAATAGCTTAGAGATATTAGTATACTATTAATAAGAATGACTGTTGTGTTTTTCAGTTTTGGACAGTATGACTGCTGACAGTCTTGTGTTAATTCAATATCCTATTTCCAAAATTAAAGCAAAAAAGGTATTTTTTCGTTATATATTTTTGAAGGAGAAAAAAAAATCATGTAGTTATTCTCTCATCTTACACTCTTTTCTCTACTATTCTCACTTTTTTCTTTCATATAGCAATTTAGGGGGCTGATGGTCTAACTCTGAAAATTAGATTATCTAGTTCTTTCCATCCTATACTTCAGAGGTTAATATGGAGAAAACAGAACCGTCATTTAGTCAAAAATATAAAACATTTCAGTAAAAATTAAATTTTGCTATTCCAAAGCCCAGGGAGCAAGCAAGGCATAGCAGAGGAATGGAGAGAGGGGATAAAGTCCTTGCTGCTAAGATGTGAGGAAAAGATAAAGGCACAATGGCAATGGTATACTCCAGTGTTCATCCCAGCAGGAGTCACATCCTAATTTTTTTCCTTTGGGGTAGCCATGGTAGCAGCCAGCCTGCATGGTCAGTGCTTTGCCATGGCCAAAGTGGGCAGAAGAATCAAAGGATTTTTATTACCTCTAGCAGTGGTTGACTTTGCTGGCTTTGCCTATTTGTAAGACAAAAATGTGTACTCACATAAAGGATAAATAAGAAACAAGCATAAATTCAGTTTAGAAATAACATTAGCTTGCTTTCTTTCTTACAGAGGTTTTCTTTGAAAAAAAAGAGTAGATAAATGATACCATCTCTCATATTTTTCCAGTTGCAGCCCCAAGCCATTATAATTGCTTGAACAAAGGTGAACAACAAGCCAAACCAAGCCATGCATTTTGGCTTCCTGTTCTGCTGACTGATGTATTGTTATTTGAAGTGTCGCATACCTCATTATGTGCAGTTAATAAAGTAGTATTCTGTACAGATCTGCAGTCCCCTCAGATCTATGAAGCAGGTTAAAAAGTGGACTATCACTTAAAGGTTGTGAAGCAGAGAAAATGATCTGAAAATTTGCTGTGAATAACTGCATGCCTTCCATCACTCTGTGTTGCCCCCTTGTTTTCTGCTCTTAATCACAGCCAAAACAGACCATTCTCTTTTTTTTTCCCACGCATACTCACCTTGGTGCATTTCTTCATCTATATGTGGGGTTGTATTCAAATATTCACACTGAGACCAGAAGGATAAAGTGTCATTTTTATTTCCTAGTGAAAAATGTCTCTGTACTAAACAGGGGAAGTTAAAATTTACACCTGACTTCAAAGAAGGTGTAAAATATATTTTATTGATCTGGAATTCAAATATGGAATTTCTTTAGTTGTTAGGGTCTTGGTGGAAAAAAAAGTAAAAAATTTAACAATTTTCACACAGGACTTCAAATAAAGAAATTTTGTGTAAAGATTGTAACACAAAATTCAGAGCTTTCTACATCTTAAAAATAAATGTTTAAGAAAGTCGAACAAGCAAATAAACACCAGAGAATTTTATTTCATAGAATCCTATGTCCACTGTTGTGGACAAACCAATTAACAGAAAACTAGTAGCATGGTTGGGTATGCTGGAAGATTTGGTCTTGTGTCCTTGGCCCCTTCAGCTATAAACTTTCCTCTCCCTGTGTAATATGCTTCTACACCTCTGCATGCATGAAGGTGAAGAAAGAGTCAGGGACACTCTTGCAGCTAATCTCAAAAGCACTCATGCTCTTAGCCATGCACCACAGTGGTGCTTGTTGTAGTCTTTGACATCCTCTGCTAGTGGAAAGCATACACTCTCCCCAGTGCTAATTAGTATGGCAGATAAGCCTGAGCTTTGCCTTCATTTTTACTGCAGTCTCTTTGCCCCTGCTACACATATTGATACACTCACCACTAAGCTCCAGCAAGGCTAGATGTTTTTAAACTTTGGACTAACAAAACATATCTAAAAAGAACAAATGAATACATGCTATGAACAATCCAAGTCTTTGAAACTTCAAAGGGTTTGTACTTCATCAAAAATTATTTAGGAATCCAGGTTGACAAATTTGAAGCCATCAGTTGTATACAGAAACTTAAAACGGGCAAAAGGGGTACTGGAAGAAAAGAGGATTTGTGAAACAAATATGTAAAAAAATTCTCAGCCATTCCTTTATTTACAGGAATATGAGCCTTAGCTAGCAATTGTACTTGTTTGTTCTACAGACCTCCTTCACGGAGCAAAGAAATGGGCAAGGCATAAGCAATCAGTTAAACAGAACTAAATTAAACTTGTTGACAAAAAATCATAATGTGCATTTGATTATTCAGCTTTGGTGAAACAAATACTTTGGGCAGCATTCAAGCTTTCATTGTTTTTATGACCAGTATATTTGCTGCCATGTACTCAATCACAGCACAATAGGAGGTGAGACTAAATGGTTCAACACATAACAAGTAATCATGATAAAAGAATTGACACCATACAGTGCAGAGGCTGGTACAGTTTTAAATGTAAAGTTAATTTCAAGATTGAAGTCTTCTCCCTTTCTTCTAGCAATGGAATTAGTGTATTATTGTGGTGCTTCTGCAGTTCTTTCTCTAGTGTATGGCATCTGCAGTGGGTTCAGCTGTATTTAAAAATGCCTTTAGATTTGAGTTTTAGAATAACCTTTGTAACTACTTTTCCATCTTGAAACTTTACAATGAGTCGGATGTGGGAGATGGAGGAGGAAAAGTAGGAGGAGCTGACGTTAGAGCTGCAGAGGATACCAAAGGATTCTGTTTATCCATAGCCCAGGTAAATTGCTGGAGATTTAGCAAACAGCTCATGCCATTTGTCTGAACATGACCTTGAGAGGACACCTTCTTTCTGGTTTAAGGGGGGTAATTTTGTTTCATGCACTTGTCAATCTTGTGGTTGTTTCTCCAAAAGCAGGCAAGCATGCTGAAGGAAATGTGTGATAGTGCTGAGAAGTGGCCCACAAAAGTATAAGGGTTGGTTATTAATTAAGCTGAGACTGCATGCAAAGCTGCAATGCAAAATTATTTCTGTTGTTTTTATGGGAGGCTTTTGTTGGCTGGGCTGCACGGTTCAGATCTTAACGCAACGGTTATTTGCAAACAGTAAGAAATTATCTGTATATGGCAGTCCATACTTTTTTTGCAAGTCTTCTTGCTAAAGACACTGATGAATCCAAGCTTGCTGGAGGGTTATGCTTAGAGTATATCTGAGTTAATCAAGATGATTTCTTGGCCCCTGGGTATTCATATGGTTTTAAGTAAATCAGACTTGTAGGGCACTCCTAATTGCTTCACTAGCTTCAGTATGCAACCGCAGATTGTAATGGTCTGCCGTAATTCCTATGCTGAATATGAACAAGTTGTGAAGTGTTTGTGTGTGAGAGAGAGAGGGAGATGTCATTATCTGGATGGTCAGTGCCAGCAGATTAGCTTAAGGCTGCAGCAAAAGTTTCCCTATCATTGTGTTTGGTATGCTAATGATCTTGTTCATTACATTAACTCTAGCATTGCAATTAAGAGGAAGAAAGAGAGTAGCAATAAATAGTGCAATGTTTAAAATACTGAGTTATAATACATCCTAAATCTACTAACCCTTATCAATGAAAACTCAGACTAACCAAAATCTGCTAACGTTAATCCATTGTGGGAGAATAATTTCTCTGGACTTCAATAATTTTCCAAAAATAGATATATTTCTATGTACTTCATTTGCACTATAACAGTGCCACACAGAGAATGAATGTACTACCTCTTCAATGATATAGCCAACAGAAATTATTCTTAGGGTCTGTTTGGATTAATTCTACTGTGAATCCTGAGAAATGAGTGCTGTGAAGCTGAGAACTAGGCATTGGGAAGGCACGCTCTTAGGAAACCATCAGGTCCCTATTACCTCCTCTGTTACAGGGTACAACCCACACAGTGGAACCGGCAGGAGGAGATGTGCACCCACATCTCTACAGAGCAAAGCCTGATTGTTAATATGAACCACAGTTCTTGGGCATTAAAGCTTTCAAATCCAAGCTTCACTGAAGCAGCTGAAGTGCAGACGTACTTCTGTCTGCCACTTCTGCCACAGACAGGTAATCTCAGCAGTAGGACAGAGGAGAACCCTTGCAAGAGTTGCATCTTCATCCCTTCAACCAAATTCCCCTCACTTTTCTGATCACCCAGTTTATCAGTGAAAAAATGTCTGTCAGGAGCTATATCCTTATTGCACAGAGTTCTACTGGTAATTACTATGCGCACTCAGGTGCGGCTTCTTCAGATAACTTCCTGTTGCCAGGGATCATGGCATGGATGCAGAGATACTTACCGAAGAATACGTGCATGGCATCCTGGCATGTTGGGAAGCAAGCTGAGGTCCCAGCCAGGCACTTCTGGATATTTTACTTAAAATAAAAAGATAATTAAAATAAATGCAGTTATAAAAATCAGAAATTTACTTTCCAAGATCAATAAAAACCTAGAATTAATGTTTAGGTGTAAGCATCGCATGTAGTACACTCTATGGGGCTAGTAAAAATTTTCCTACTAAATTGTCTTAAAAGATGTCTCTAAAATATTTATAATGGAAGATATACAGTTTCAAAGAATTATTTGTATTCAAATTGTGGGATTATTTTAGATCAGCTGTAAAATGTTGAGCTGTGTACTTGGGCATGTTTTCATAGCTACACTACCTTTCTTTTTTAAATTTGAAATTTTTAAAAGAAGTCTATTTTAGAACTTAAAAATCACCAAAATGGCAATGAATCATTGTAAATAATTTAAATAAAATGTTTACAATCATTCAAATAACATAATAAAAATTTGCTATGGGACAAAATGCAGATTGTTTGATCCAATGAATCAATTCAATTTTTGAAATCCCTTATTTTTTCACAAGGCAAGAAAGACTTTCCAGCTCAAATCTACTATTTTGTGTGCAATATAGCAGAGAATCAAGCAGTGAAAAGAGTTAAAGCAATTTAGGTCTCTATCTTCTTTCTTACTAATGGCATCTTCACTGCAAATCAAGCCTACTGCTAAATTTTCTTTAGAAATTCAGTAAGGCTGAAGTGAAGTCTGTACTGTTCTAACTGCTTTAATAGGAGGGGTATTTTACCCTAACTAACTGGGCCAGTGAGGTATTGGCACAATCAGTAGCTTATGCCTAGTACAGCAATAATAATTTCAATTATATAAAGATAATTGTTTTTTATTCATAAAGACATCTCTAAGCCTTCAAAATCAGGCAATCTGTATTTACTAGTTTAAAGCTATTTCAATTTTATCTTTTACTTTTGAATTATTTTTATACAATTATCTCTGCCCATGAAAATTCTTTTCTATGCTCCTTGAGCATTGGAGAGCAATATATTTCCATTTGAAAAATTTTAGCATTCTAGGCTAAAATAGATCCATTAATTATTGTTTTTCCCAAAATTAATTTCATTTAACTGCTTCTGTATAGGTCTCTGCCTGCATTGTACCACTTGGATTTAATTGTAAGGAATGAATCAAAACAAAAGATTCATGACATTTCGTGCATAGGAAGAAATGACAGCACCATCTACCACTATGGTTGCCTGAAACTCACAGAATAAGGTCATCTTTGCATTTTTCTATAAATAAACAATCCCTAACTTCTTCAATCTGAACTCTTCCCTACAAAGAATTTTTCTGAATTTCATAAGAAATTAGTGAATCTATTTGAGTGATCATAGAAGAGCCCAGGGTGGAAAGATCCTCAAAAGATACCCATTCCAACCTTTCATGGCTAAGGAAGCCCATGTCACCCTGTCCAATTGCGTGCGGAAAACCTCCAGCAATGGGGACTCTGCAGTATCCCTGGGGAGTTCTTCCAGTGAATGATTGTTCTTACTATAAAAAAAAAATTCTTTCTTATGAAACCCTTTCCCCTGAAACTTGTATTCATTGCAACTTGTCTTCTCCATGTGACCCCTTATGAAAAGAGATTCTCTGTCGTCTTTGTAGCCATCCTTTAAGTACTGGAATACAGTGTGATGAGGTGCACCCTGAGCCTTCCTTTCTTGAGGGAGAAAAGACCTATCTCTTTCAGTCTTTCCTCCTTTGAACATGTCCTTTAGCCCTTTGGTCGTCTTTGTGGCCTTCCTTTGGACCATCTCCAGTCTATCTGCATCTTAAATTGTGAGAAGCAGAACTGGACATAGTATCATAGAATCCTAGAATAGTTCCAGGTGCAGCCTGTCAAGCACTGACTAGAGTGGAATGATCGCATCTCTATCTCTGTTAGTAATGTCCCTGCAGATGCAGTCCAGGATCTGATTTGCCATTCTTGCTGCAGCAAGTAAGCAGCATTGGTCCCCCAGGACCCAACTTTGTCCCCCAGGACCTCCACGTCCACTTCAGAAAGGTTGCTCCCTAGACACATACATGCTAGCTTGTGATGGGCTCTTTGATTATTTTGCCCCAAGTGCAGGACTTTGCACTTGTCTTTGTTAGACAGAAAAGGTCTTGACTCTCTGTTAGCACTGCTCAGCAGTAATGAAAACATCCCTCTAGTCTCAACACTGTTCTCAGTACAAATCCAGACCATAGCCCTCTACTAGATGCTGTGAAGAAAATTAACTCTACCCCAGCCAAAACCAGCACAACAGTGCAAGTTACCATCTCCCACTACATTCCTAAGGCTTAGGGCAAAAACTGCATAGTGAAGAAAAAATAGTCAGCAGTTGCTCATTATTCAGGGAGAACCAGCTGAGGACTTTATGAAAAAAAATGGTTTGTGATCATGTAATTAATAGCAGTAGCACAATACATATTCATGAGCTGGATGGAGTCTGGTATTTCCTAGTTTTTCAGTGCTTGTCACTGTAATGTTTATATTTAAAACATTTCTTCTGAGTGTGTAGCATTTCAGGCAGGGTAGGCAACAGAAAGCACAACTGAGTCCCAAACCTGGTGCTTCTGAGAAACTGCCCTGGTTTCTGGGCACCAAGTGTCACCCAGTAGTGTCTTTTTGTCCCTCCAACAGGGCAGTCAGTCTGTGGGAACTGTCCTTCTTTATGAAAGGCAAAGGAAAGAGGTTTTGTGGGTTTTTTACCTGTGATGCATTTCACAGAATGGGTTGGGTCTCTTTCACTTGCAAGCAAGTTATCTTGCGGGTATAGATGACATTAAAAATTCAGAAATTAGAATTGAAAATTACTATCTAAAGCATTTAAAAAATAGATGTGGGATTAGATCCATTTTAATCAATAAGGTGAATGCCTTTAAAAACCTAATAACTGTCTTCTAAGGTCTCAGTTGCTCCAACTGTCTTTATTCAGGTTTGTTCTTTCTCTCCGCAATAGTTGTTTCAGATGTAGCAAAGGCAAAGTACTAGAAACTGAAAACATGCAAATAAAATTCCTGCACGTCCTTCAGAAACTGTCTGTGCAGCCTGTAATTTCTAGGGTAAAGGTTTGATGTCTGATGCTTCAAGTGAAGTCTGAAAGTAAAACAAACACTGTTTCATGTAGAGAAGAAAATGTTTTGAGGAAGTTTGTCCTTTTTAATCAGAGTACCTGAAAAAAAAGTGTGTGTTAGATCTAAAATATATAGGTTTTTTGTCAAAACAGACTTCTACAAAAATACAAGCCAGAGAAATATATCTGTGGACTTTAATAAGATTAACACCAGAAAATAAGTTTTTAGAGGACTCTTTCTACATGCTACCAACTAGTCGGAGCGGTAAAGAAACCAGGAAGTCAAGATAACAAAATAGGGAATATGCTAGATTACCTTTTTAGCTGAAGAAACACAATGTTTCATTTAGAAACCGGGCTGTGATTGGCACAGCACTTTCAAGATCTTCATCCCTCTGCAAGACTACAGAAATGAGGTTCAGGAAAAATTTTCAGTAATTCCTAGAGGCAGTTCTCCAAACAATGCACCCACCCTCAAGTTCTTGTTATGCACTGGTTTCTTGTTGGAAATAAGCATTGCAAGCACTTTTTCAGTGAATTAAATGGTTTTAAGGAAAGTCTATTTCAAGATAATACCTTGCATGTGTACCAGGGCTTTCCAATACACATGTGCTTGCATGTGCGCATGCATGTGTGTAAATACATACATAAAAAGTCTTCTGGAAAGACAGTATCTCCTTAATGCTCTTAAATCCTAGACAGATGAGCACATGCCAGTGTTACAAATTTATCTAAAGGAAAGAATTTATAGCATTGTACTAATATTTACAAAAACAAAGAATTAAGATTGGGGTGGTAGCCGTGGAAGTAAAGGTGAACCTTTCCATCAGATTCACTAAATGTCAGCCATGGCTGTCCCTAAGACAATGTTACATGTTCACTGCATCATGTTTAGAAGTTTGCAACACGTGTAGTGTCATATAGAAACACGGGGGAGGAAGGGAGGGAGGGAGCAGAAGTCTTACCTGTGTACGATGGTTTGGTCTAAGCCTTTGAGCTTCCTTGAACTCATGGCTGCTGAGAGATAGTAATTTTGTCAGCAGTTTTATTATTTGATACCTAAAGGTAGGCAATTACATTCTGTATTTGAGTTTCAAATACCCTCTGAAAACCAAGTGAGTGATTTGAGTGCTTAGCCTAATTTCTGTTACTTATGCTGGAATATATTGGCTAACATTCTGCAAAAGTTTGTCTCAGAATTAAAAGGCATATGCAAACATATTTTGATCTACTCAGTTTTTTTATTCCTGCTTCTTTTAATAGGTACTCAGACATCACATACAACCTTTTGTCCATCTCCTTTTCCACAGGGCTATCTTTATAAATGGTTTCACCTTTAATATGGCCCTGCTTTCCTATTTTTGAGAACAGAAATGACTTATCAGCCTGGTAGCAGATCCTTATTTTGTCTGCCTCCCACAATCCATCAGGAGAGGGTTAAGAAAAGGACCAGTTATCTCATAGCAGTCAAATTCTTTGTACATCATTGAGTTTTACATTGAACATCTCTGTGTGCTGTCAGCTGCAGAGAAAGAAGATTACACTGTGCGTCTGCTATGTGAATACCCTGTAAATACTACTTCAGTGCAAAAGGCAGATCCCTAATCGGCTATGGAATAAACAGAAACTGCTAGTTATTTTGGCATTAAAATAGTCAAATTTGGTTGCTTTAATGCAAAACAGTAATTTACTTAATGTATTAACAGACATCTAGTAGCACCACAGCCAAAATATCCAAAGGAGTAAAACAAACCCCACAAGTTAGGGAGATTATGAAAACATTTAGCAAGAGCAGTCCTACATACTGGGCTGCTCACCAGCATTTGCAGCGCAAACAATTTTTTTTGAATCTATAAATGATTTTAAATCACTGATCCCCAAGTTTGTGGGGAATAAGGGTAATAAGGATGAGTCTATGAAAGATTGCTTGGGAGGTTGTGTTTATTTTTTTCCAAGACAGTTGTAAAGACCATCTTTCCAGATACCACTGAATACCATCAAAACAAAAACTTTTACCTGATTTGGTAGGAAACAACTGCATAAAGTGAAAAGTGATGATATAATTTAGATTTTATATTTTTAAAACATCAGGCTATGCCTTTGTAAGCATACACATGTTGCAGGTCGGCTGTTTACGGAAATTACAGTGGGAGTACAATCAGTAACCAGTATTGAATGTATCTTGTTACCTAAAGCATGTCTGTATATAACAATACATAAGGATATAGTACATTCCAGAGGAGAAAAAAAAACTGAATTAGAGCAGTGAAGGTCTCCTGTAGGATGCACTTGTATCTTTTGAGAAATAACAGGGATCTTTATGAAGAGATGGAACACTTGCAAAATCACAGCAAATGTGCTGATTGCTCATTCTACTGCTGGTAGGGAACGTAATAGTATAGCCTGCATGGGGCTTTGTTTTCACAGTCAGATGCAGAAACAAATCCAAACTTCATAATTAGGGCATAACCCAAATCCCAGGCTTTTAAAAGCCTCTATTTAACTCTGCTGTTCATTATGTTTCCCTAAGGACTCAATATTGACCTATAGCTGAAATCTGAATGCTGGTCATAGGAGACTTTTACAAATAATAGCCCTTGTAAAGTCAATAGATCAATAAACAACTTTGCTACTACAGATTTGCTGCTTCAGAGAGTCCTTTTCTTGTGGCACTTGTACATATTATTGTTTAAAAAGTAGTGTAGACCCTTAATAAGGTTCCATAAAGACACTGCTTTAAACTTCACAGAGAAAATACCAGCTTCTATATAAAAAGATCTGGTTTTGCGAGTGATGTGGTATAGCAGAGATACAGCTATCATGATGGTTTTGTCATCTCAGTTTAATACAAAAAAAATATTCTGCAGGTCAGTAGCTATTCTTTGAAAGTTTTATTGGTATTTCTTCAATTTTCATTTCAATACAGGGGGAGTCTCCAATATTTTTAGATATTTTGGTTGCCTCCATTTCTTGTGCAACACTGGAAGCAATAAATGGACTGCTTACAAACAGGAATGCTGTCTTGCATAATGAATTCATGTGACCACAGTGACCACAGGTTAGCTGCATGTGCTGCATCCTTGGTGGAAAGAATAGGTCTAGGTCAGTGTCTTTAAATTTAATGTTTGGAAAAAACAGCTTAGTTATTGCAGTTTGTTTTCTGATCCGCATTTTTATTAAAATGCAAACGCGTAAATGCCAGGGTAAAAGAAAATATATTTTTCTTAGGTTACCAATTTTCCTAGTGTTACCAATGTGAGTTCTACATGCACTTTAAAAATTGTACTACTTCAAACTTGGGCATGGCATTTTATTCCAGCCTAGCCTATAAGGAAAGAAAGGGCTTTGAACTCTTAACCAGGACTATTTTAAGAAGGCAGGAGGGGAAAAATTCTTTCATTCTTGAAATCTGGCATCCTTTATTTTTTTGTCTAAGCTTTGAATTACTGTTGTTGTTGTGTTTTTTTATTTCTCTTTTAATGAAAGTGTTGTGGGAAAAAAAAAGAGAATCCTTTCTAGTATGTGACATGAAAGAAATAATAAGTAAAATGGAAAATAGCTGGAAGAAATAAAAACTCTTTTGGTCTTAGCTTTCTCTTGCTTCAGTTTTTCATCAGTGTAACTGTCTAGCCTTGCCTGGGCAGTCACAATAGAATTAGCTTTTCCTTAACACATTTGTGAAAACACTTGTTTCTTCAACTATTACAGAATTATATTACACTATTTTTTTCCACACCTATTCATTTGTTTTCTTCTAGACCTATTTGTTAGGGATTGAGGTCCTAGGTTTGCTAATCAAACCTTCTCTCAGGCACAGATGCACACTGGTTGGATCCAGTAAAGGTCAGGGGTTTCATGTGAAAATAATTTATAATTTAGACACATTTACAATTATTTTTTCTTAAGGTAATAAACCCCATACTTATTAAATAATACATAACCTCTCATCATGTGATTAACTTTGCAATGCACACTGGCTCCAGCCTTGAAGTCAGTTGCAGATCTCGAGCTTTGTTTTGTATTTTCAAAACTCTAAGCATCCCATTTCCCACAGTAGTATTTAGGAACACTGGCTCTTCAGCTCTGCCCTGTTCAACCACAGATAAGGAAGCCATTCCAACTGTAAACTAATAAGAACTTTATTGTTGCCAAAAGATGTGTTAGAAGTACAGTTGCAGGTCTAAAAATCAAAATATACCATTCATTCCATCTGGAATGGATTCCTGACACTTAAAAGCTTCTTTTCAATCCCAAAGTAAATATGAGTAACTTTGAATAGCTGTGTACCATCTTTTGAAGTTATTTTTATTAAAAAAAAAAAAAAAACCAAACAAACCCCAACTTGTTTTACTATATTGTATCCTCAAATCTTATTAATCAATAAAACCTTGAAGTAGCAAGTCAGTCACATCCTCCCACTAGGGTAAATGATGATTAAAACCTTTTCTAAAAATTGTTTCCTTTTTAGCTTTTTTCCATCATAGCATTTGTTTTGTTACAGGCTGCAAATGTGCTTTTCTGACTGCACTTTGTCACCCACAGCTTCCACTGCACAGTGGGTGGAGAGCTGGGGATTTGTGTTCTGTTTTCGTGCAGAGCTGTGCATTAAAAAAAATGTGCTGCTGCTGTTGCACTGTGAGTGGATCATCTTACCAAAATAGATTAGTGATAGTCTTTCCAATCGAAACAAAATTAAATAAAACAACTTGATTGCTTTCTATTCAGAAAAATTAGAATACAATGAGAAAGAAAAAAAAAAAAAAAGAAAAACCGTAAATCTATGATGACTCCTATGCATGTGTATTGGGTTCTGGTTCCATTTATAATAAAAGAAAGTCTAGCCCTTTAATGAGAGGGCAAAAGGCATCAATGGTGCTTCTTGTTATTAGTTCGACTTTTCATTATGAGTAATTCTGACCTGTATAATGAAATCAGATTATGTGTGAAAAATGAAGCAATGCTATACTGAAATGCAGTGTGAAGGTCAAATGTGGATTTTGTAGCTGTAGAAGAGTAAGAGACAACTCATTTTTTAATAGACCAAGCAAAATATTTCTGAGTCTGAAATACAATTAAAGAAGGAAATAAAAGAAACGAGAAAAGAAACACAGCTTAAACACCCCAAAAGAACAAGAAACTGAAAAATATTGTTTCCTAAGACAACCTCTGACACAGCTTGATTCCAGTCACTAACTCTTCTTCTGTTTTGCTTTGTGTACATAGGGAATTACGATACTCATCAAGGTCTGGGTCAGGCCCCTAGTGCTGTGAATGAAAACATATCCACTGCCTGTAGTAGTAGTTCACCATTCAGTGCTTCCAGAGATTCATGCTTATTTATAAGCAGATTGCTCCTGGGTTAATTTTTGTTACTTAGAGGTGAAAAATGTCATAGTGACATCCAGGAAATGAAATGAAAAGACAATATTGGCTCTGCATTTAAATGTTTAAATTCTCTGTTGTGCACTGTAAGTGAAATGTAGATATTCTAAGGATGATTATGGCATTAATCAAAAATGTGATTGGAATGAATTTAATACATTTAAAACACAGTTTTCTTTGTTTCCTTTTTCTTGCTTTTCAAAAATTTGAAACATTGAAAACCCTCTGATTTTATTGTTGAATGAAGTTGAAAATAACAAAACTAATAGAAAACATACTTCAAAAAGCTAACAAAACATGCTTCTAAATAACTATTTCATTTCAGTCCCAAAGTAAACATGAGCAACTTTGAATTGCTGTGTAGTATCTTTTGAAGTTATTTTTATGAAAACAGAAAAAAAAAAAAAGATAAGTTTTATTAATATACTGTATCCTCAAAACTTATTAATCAATAAAGCCTTAAAGCGGCATCCTTCCACTAGGGTAAAATTTAAAATGTGCAAGTGTTGCCACAAATTATCTAGCTTTCCACAGAAAAATACCCTCTGTGAAACTGATGCTTTATCTAAAAACCCCCAATCTAAATGCAGTCACAATAAAGACTGCAGACCTGTCTAAGTCTAGAGAAAATAATGATATAGGTTAGAAATAATTCCAAAAGGATTGAACAAGCAAGATATTAACTTGAATCTCTGGGCATGGGAGCCTTCAGACTGTGAGGAACAAGGTTTCAGATACATACTTATATCCTGGGCTGCCTTTTGTTCCTAACTGCAGTAAAGGTCAATCCCATTTTGATCTTTGAAAAATAAAAATACAGACTTATCCCTCTGCCAGTTCAGGCTTTGCTTCAGTTCATCCTCCCTGACCACAGCTGTCTTCACTTTGGAAAGGTCTAAAAGGCTGCCATTCTCCTTCCAAGTGCTACTCACTATAGGAATGTGGTGGGGTATCCCAGTCTCAGGGGAATACAGCCTCCATGTAGATCTCACAAAGGTTGATGGTTCATCTATTTTCCATCTGGTATAAATTCTAGTAAGGTATCAGTAACTGGATTGTTTGCTTTCTGCTGGTATTGATGTCTCAATTTATTTCCTATTTTTCAACAGACTATCTTAAATGTTTGCCTTGTGCCCTAACAAACTCATCTTTTTTTCTTAACATTAATGGTTTATTACCTTTTGCAGAAGTAACTTTGAATGAACCAGGTGATTTCATATTTAGTGTTGCCTGTAGTTAAAACAACACCAGCATTCAATAAAGAATTAGTTTTTGTCTCTCTAGTTTGCATATTAATTTGAGTTTGTTAGGGACTTTGAGATCTTTTAGATGACAGGAAATATATAAAAGTGAGATTTTTTTATGCTGGTAAACAGAATAGATCCTAAAAATGCTTTCACACAATCCTACATGAATTTATGTGTTAATATGAAGAACTTGTAAATTGTCAGCACTAACAAAATAATTTGCTGAGCTGCTTCTTGAGAACAGTTATGTATTACTGAGATACTCGGTTTTGCTCTATAAAAGCAGGTCTATGTAAAGAAACATCTACATCACTAGATATCACTGCAGGAGTGACATTTCTCTATTGAAATTCTCAGTTTAAAAAGGTGTTCCAGTTTCTAATCTTAAATAAGATCAAAATAAAAAAAAAATGCAATGGAGAAATGATTACTACTCATGGTCGTGTTTCAGTCCCCAGAGTAAATCAAGAGACACTTTACTAGAGAAAGATGAATATCATGGATTTGAGGGTATTGGGAGCCTTGCCAATTTTTTAATTAAAGTATGGGGAGTTGCACGTAAAGCTTCAGGAAACAGTGGGAGAAGAGGAATATAGGCTGCTCTGTTTCATTCAGCTTACACTTCTCCATAGGGGAACTCTGATTTCCAGCGAAGACTTGTTTATGCAAAGGCTTGCCTTTCCTTGACCTGGTTTGTCAGTATGAGCTGAAATTAAAGACTCTTTATTAGAATATCTGATTAACTGTATATCACAATGTCTGATTCAGAAGTTAGCTGTCATTTATCCAAGTTTATCCAAAATGGAATAGCAACTAATCATTTATTATATTAGCTCAATACAAAACAGTGCTAATGAAAGGATCTGAACTTCGTCTCTCTCTGGCAAAGGTACAATTAGCCTATTTATTTATTTGTAGGCTATGTGTGTTGTGTGATACACTTCACTAAAAAGAGCTGAATTGCAAGCCAGAGGGCTTCCTCGCAGTTCTAATCTCCCCAAGGAAGGTTATTTCCTTTTCCCCTGGCAAAACAGAGAGCACCAAACCTCAGGAAGCCTTTGGGTGAAGCATGCAGGGGTCAGGGACTGTAAATAGCAACCTGCACTGCAAAGGTGGAAAAGAAGAGACACTTGAGGAACAGCAAGAAGTATTCTGTAGTTTAAGAACAGCAGCAGATACAGCAAGTTAAAAGTTTATGCTTTGTCTTTGAACCAGGTGGTCCACACTGTAGCTGACTCTGAACATTACGCTAGGATTTTTCAAGTGTGATGGAAGGTATACACATTTAGTAATTGGATTATTTATTTTTCAAGAACAGTAAACCCAGTGAAGACAGGTCCCTTTTGCCCAGAAAGTAGCTCAGGTTTCTCCATTTTATTGGTTCATCCTCAGCAGCACAAGGTCTACCATTATCAAGTTTTGACAGTGCTTGAAAAGGCTGACCTATACTGTCATTTCCATAGCATTGGCTATCCTAAATGACAAGGTTTATATGATCCACCTAATCCTACATTTTTTGACATCATTTAACTTCAGGACCATACCTCTGTGAAAGCTTCTGGAACTGAAAATCACTAACTTTGTATGACATGCTGGAGTATAATAGTTCTTTGTGAAGTTCTAATCCAGTGCTCCTTGTACAGTGATTATAATACAGCAGTGTTGGAGGAGGAAGGGGGCTCTAGAGTAAAGGCTCTGCTTTACTGAATGCAGAATCCTATCTTTCTGAATCTATTGATTTCTCAAAGTCAGAAACCAACAAAATGTTTCTCTGAGTTTTTTATCGGGCATCAGTTGGTGTTTAAATGATAATAAGCATGTTATGAAAATTGATCTTTGCTCGACTTAAGCAAAGGTGCTTTATAGTTGGAACTAAATCATTATCGATTTTATTTTTTTGCATTAAATTATATGTCACAGCTTTAAAGTGTCAAATGCATGAATAAATAGAACCCATTTTTAAAGTGAGCTGTTATACATATTCTCCCAGAAGGTGGCAGCTAGGGAGCTCATGCTACTACACAGTAGACTCAGACTACTACAGTGTGAACATTTTGTGTAGAGGAAATAAGATTAAAACAAAACAGAAAGGGGGAACTACACCTCCATCCAACACCATTCATATCATTGTGCTTTAAGTGGGAGTTTGATTGGAATGTTGTCCTGAGCACTTTTAATAGTATGAGCCTCTTTTCCACAGTAATATGAAATAATCAGAATTTTAAGATAACTATATATTTAAAATTTAAATTATAAATATGTATGAAGGAAGCAAAAAGTCCCTGCAGAGAGAAGAGATGGGAAGCCAAGGCAAAGTAGAGTGGGATAGGTCTAGGTGGCCAAAAGCCAAACAGGATACTGCTGTGGTTTTTAGGTCTGGCTTGAGAGGCTCCAGTGTATCCAGTGTAAGATCATAGAACTTGTGTCATATGGCAGAAAGATGCTGGAAGATCCAGAATGATCAGAACAAACTGAGTAATAAACATAGGGATAGCAGGAGTCTGTGATAGTGGTGGATGCAAATTCCTGGAGAATTTTTAGAGTGGAGGTTTTTTTGGAGTGACTCTATAAACTAAAGGAAAGTTTGTTTGAAGAGATGACATAGTATGTGTAAGAAGGTGGGTGGCAGCTCCCAGAAGCTGAAAAGCTGGGGCTCACTGAGGGCAGAAAGTCGATTTTTGCAGCTGTTGTAACTGCAGAAAACTTAGTGATTATATAGCAGGGTAGTCTGGCTTTTCCCTCTTCTGTGCATATTTTGAGTCAGCAGTGAAACCCTTGCAGCTTTACAGGGGTGACCATTCTTTCCTAGAGTAACACCTGATCACATATTCTTAAGAATGCCTTTTAAAAAATTGAAAATTAATTATTTTATTTTTGGGGGGAGAAAAATCTTAGAACAAGGTGGGGGTAATTAAAAATAAAATCAAAAAAAAAAGTTTTTATTTCTAAAAGAGTGGGCTTTATAGCAATTTAGGTTAAAATTTCAGATCAGTTTCTTGAACACTTAAAACTGTGAATAATCAAAAGCATACTTGTTTCAGAAATAATTGTGAAAGGTCCAGCAGAACAGTCTGTACATCCAAGTGAGAAAAACGTTTCAATGGCCATTTCCAGCCCCTTAAGGCATGAGTTAGCTGGAGATATGAAATACCAAGTTTTGACAGAAATTTTGTAGCTAAATAAATATGTCTTGTATTTCTGTGCTCTGAAAATCAAAAAAATTACCTTGCTTGTGATGAACAAGTTTTGGTATTGCTGGAATATTAAAGTGAGTTTTGATATCAGTTTTTATAGACAAAGTTGTATTAAAAGACCTGCTAAATCACCAGCAATAGTTGCAAATTCTGGTTTCATTTGTGCTCCCTCTTTATTAAGAGCAATTATAATTAACAGTTTCTGTGGGAGACTCTCAGTTTTAGCTTTAAACCTTCACAGGAATCTCCAGAAGAGCACAACTGTTCTCTGTTCTATGAAATTTAATTGGCTTTAACATGGTTCCTGCTAATAAAATAGAAAAGTAATATATCAGTAGGTGTCCTCCCTTGTTGCTTTCTCCTATTACAGCAATCCCACATTGGACTGCGAGTGCAATTTGATTCACAAGTAAATCAGAAACAGTTTCTTAAGGGGCGATTTGTGAGGCACACCACTGCTGCAGAAAGTAGCTTTGATTAGTGAGTAGTTGACATCCTTCCCTGAAAAATCTCATGTTATAGGGAGCGTTTTGCAGTACTTCAGATGAAGAAATTAAAAGGCTATTGATCTCTTGTTCGTTAACAGTCTTATTACACTTTTACTAGACTTGCTGCCTAATGCCCTGTCAAAATTCACACTTGGCTGCATGTCATGCATCTGCACACTTTCCAGCATCAGCCCTGTAGGATAATATGACATTTTTTTTTACTTTCTGTCTCCAACTGTTGTGCAGTCTTGTCCTGTGATATTTACACTTATTTAGAAGCAGTTGCATTTCAGTGCTCAGTGAGAGCCTCCCTAGGCACACTTGAGTTGTACAAATGTTAAGGCCCCACACTTACAATAAATATTCTAATGCTCATACAGTATTAATAATACAAATTCATAATATTTATAATACATCCCAGGGGAGAGGAAGGGAGGTTCACTTGAGTGTATAACAAAAAGATTTGGAAACAGCTGCTTTCTCTCCTAGCTCATGGCAGCTGATGAATGCTGCTGCTGCTGCTGAAGACAGTGCTGTCTGACATCAGGTAATATATGTGCTGCCAAGGAACTACAGCATCCCTTGGGATATAGGGAGTCTCATGGCACGATTGTTCAGTGTGATCTGATACAAGAGTAAGTCATTAGCACTGTAAGAATAGCAGTTGTAGGAAAGTCAGTACACCCATTGCCAAATCTGATCATAATTTCAATTTTAAAAGTTGCTCGGATTAGAAGGGTTTGAGTTGGAAAATACTGTCATTCTTAATTTCCAAAGGAAGATAAATTGTACTTTGATCAATGACATATCAGAAGCATCAGTCACTTTCGAGAGCAAAATCTTTTTGACCTGATGCCATACATTTATTCTATTAGATGAACCCAAACCTCAGCTCTGCTGCCTTTATATTTTAAAAAGTGTAAAGATATGGTAGCCAGTGAAATATCCCATTAAGCAATTAGAATTAGGGTTAACAGAAAAGATCCTAAATGGAGTTAGGCCTTCAATCCTTTGAAAATCCTACATCAGTTTTCAGCTTCCAGAGGATAATATGATTATGAGCATTCAGACCATCTGCTAGGTGATTCAGCAGAAGACAGTGGTATGTATAAGCACAAGTTGTATTAGGACAACAAATTCATGTGTCTGACCATTTCAGAATACCTGCTCCTTTCAGTTTACAGGAAAGGTTTTTGTTCATTCTGCCTTACTCTAACTTTTGACTAAACAATCTAAAGTTATTTTTTGGGTTCAACAAGTGTTTTAAAATATAAGGTGTTCTGCTAACTATACTCAAATTAGCCGCATGCTAGTTCTTGCTCTTGGGCAGGCCATGGCTCAAGTTTGTCATAATAAAGTCCACATGCAGGTAGTTTTAGACCTTTTAACATTATGTTGAGCACCTCATGCTTATCCTAATCCCCCATTATGTATTAAGATATGCATTCCAACCTAGCATGGTCCAGGTTAGAATGTTATTTGATAATGGTTAGGATGCAGCAGCTGAATGACTTTAACAAAGAGGTATTTTAAAACCCACCAAAATGCACTTTGTGATCTGTAACTACTCGAAAAAAGTACCTAAAATACAGGAAACCCAGCAAAAGTATCTATAGCTCCTGGGATATCAATGAATTTGTAACCTAATTAATATAATATTGCATATATGCATTACAGGTAAGAATTAAACCAATGCTTTCATAATACCTTGTGACTATGCTTATATGAGGTGCAACACAGAGATGAAATGGCTCAGTCTTGTCTTAAAATTGTAGTTGCATTTTTGATAGAGGTTTAACATGTTTTAAATTATACTTCTACATAACTTCATTATGTGTGGCTACTTGTCAATATCCAGCAGCTAACTCTGAAGCAGAGTAGATCAATTTAGCTCTGTCTATTGTGGGGAGCGATATCTCTTTGGGAGCTATGATACGCAGCTATTTTCCAAATATATCAGTGAATATGCAGCCTACCAACTGAATTGATTAAAGTTGGGCAGAGGAGTTAAGTTTGTTTAAGTTTGGTGCAAAGGTTCTGCAAATTTCTGTTTGCTCTCCCCCCTAAAAGAGTATAAATATGTATAAATGTTTATAAAGTGTATATGAATCTTTTTAAAAGAGTATAAAGCATATAAATGTAGTCTTGTTCCATTTTGTAAAGGGGCAAAGGCTGATTCACTTATCCAGTTCATTTTTTTAGAGAGATTTTGGACAGGGGGAGAGGAAAGGAGGAAAATCATTTCCAGTGGGTGAAAGAGGAGGGTGTTGATGCTGCTTTTGCTGTTTTTACTATATGGCAGAGTGGGAATTACTTAAATAGCTGGAAACAATCAAGACACCAAGATAACATTCCTCCTGCAAAATGCATTTTTAAAGTCCCATTTTATGGTGTTTGAAAGACAGGTTTCAGAGAAAAAGTCTGAGCATTCTTTTTACCCAGACCATCATGACATGGTTGGTCCATGGTTCTGGAGCCTGGGAACTTCCTATGCAAATCTGGTGCTCAAATCACAGAAGTAGGAGCGCAGCAGATGCTACTCCTGCAAGCAGCAACTTGGCTGTTCTCTTTTACTGTGCTGATGGGAAGTGAGAAACTAAAGGTGATGAGATCATTAAAAAATCAAATTCCCAAACTGAACAAGTGTAAAAAGGTGATACTATTTGTAATACTTACGGTATTCATATGCGTATACATGTGCCATCACAGGTCACCAAAAAGATTACTTAATCTGGCAGTTGAAAAGGGAAAACCTCTACCCAGCTTTCATCATAGTGATGGTCCTGGAAATGCCTTTGTATATCCTCAGATTTATGACTGGGAAAGTCCTGCTCTCATTCTTTGCTACTCGCAGGGATCAGTTCTTAATGCAGCCCTATGAAAACACAAACCTGTAACACATGCCTGATTTCATCTGTAAAAGGTTTTTGTTCCTACAGTGGCCTGCCTTTGCTGAAAATCTGCTCTGCGTGAGCTTTCTCAGTGTGTAATTGCTTGAGGATCTATAGGTAAGACTTTTCAGTACTTAAATAACTAGTATATGAAAACTCCATGGTGAGGCCTTTCATAAATCAGAAGAGGCTTTGGTGCAATTGATTTGATGATGCAGTTCACTCTAGGGGCTGTGGATGGTGAAGTCTAATGAAGAATATTGAAAAGGTTACAGAACTTTCTCTTCCTTTATGTGCTTTTTGTCTTGAGTCTGATGCCTGAATGGTCGAAAGAGTCAAGGTATTAAACCCCGCATCTTTCAATTCTATTTAAAACACGAATCTCTAATTTTGTTTCAAGGCACACATTTATCCATGTTTTCTCTTTTGGCAGAGCAAGTATTTTTTCTGGCTAACAATTACCAGGTTCTGTTTCTCAGACTAGCTAATGTGGTTTTTTTTATGCACTTACTTCAGAAATATGCAGTAATCCAATTTAGACCTCTGCTGTACTAAAGGTGCTCATGTAAGAACATACTCCTCAGAAATACTTTGGCTGCTGTTACTTATTCATAGTGTTTTCCTTCCGTCTTTCCCCCCTTGCAAGGAGTGAACCTGGTTTGCCTGTATTCTGCATTGCATTGTAAGGGCAACATTTAAACCCTGTCAAGGATACATTGCAGCAAAATGGTAACAGTAAATAATTCTCAATATGCCATTTTAGCATGAAATTCTCTGGAGGCCTTTGTTAGCTCTTTGTTAGGATACATCAAGCACAGTGTTATTCAAGATCAGGCCAGTGTTTGCACAAAATATAGGGAAAAACTTTTCTTTGGAGGACAAGGATATAACCCAGCAAGCCTGCAAGCAGGAAAGCTTTCTTCTAGAGCATTTGTGTCTGGATTTTTCTGTATGTCAGTCTTTCTGGAATCATATGTTTAGAATTAAGTAAAATACATAGTAATGTTCACTTGGATTTCTTAATTCAGTCAAAAAGACTCATATTTCTTTTAGCCCTTCCTGTGTTGTTTTGTCAGGTTTTATTCAAGATAGCAAAAAAGACTGATTTGGTGAAAGAAATCTTTAGATAGCAGTGTTAAGCTTATGGCACAAAGGCAATTGCCATTGCACTCATACTGCTTTTATATAGCAATCACGTTGTACCAGATATAATAATCTCTTGGTAAGCTAATTTCAAAATGATGATAATGACATTGATCTCCTTTCCAAAGTACTTTGAGATTTACTGATGAACGTCTTGATGCAAGAAATAGATATAAATTATCATCAAAAGCATTCATGTGCAGAAATTCCAAAGAAAATTATCAGAAAATTTGTGTTCCAAAGTTTAGTACTGCAATGGAAATTCTTTGTTCTGCCATTATCATAAGTAAAAGAGTGAAAATGCACATGAAAATATGCAAAGCCAACAAAGTAACCCTATGTGTGAGCCCCCCCTGCTGCCTGAGAATGCCATAACCTAGCAAACCTGTTCCCAAGATCACTGCAGAGCTTATTTATGAGATTCAAGAAGAAAGAAGTTGTAGGAGACACAGTGGTTGGAATGAGGTTCAAACTCACTCAAAAGAGATGTCAAACTGCAAAGGGATACTTCTTCATACACCTACATTCCCCAAAAACTCTATGGTTTGAAGAAAACATCTGACAGACTTTATTAAAGCTAATTATATTGTTTGCTTTCAAAGATGTAGCTATTATTTCCAGAATTTCACCAAATGTGAAATAATATTCAAAATATATAAGGGTTCCTTGCGTTTATGCAACTTCCATCAAAAAAAAAATAATTTCACTGTCTTTAATAATAATATCTTTTCTGTTAAGATTTTAGATTCTATGTTTCCAATAGGAGAGGTTTGGTAATGAAAGTGCAGCTGCAAGGACTTATACTCTGCAGCCTTGCAGCTTCTTTGCTCATTTTCACCTGCTCAGCAGGAGAGGCAAGTGGGAGTGAGTGCTACAACAAGAGCTATATAGCACATTATGCCTTTTGTGCAAAAGTATCGATATCTAGGCAAGGCAGTGAAGGATTAGGTCCCCTAGGAGGTATTCAGCAAAGCAGACTGCACCAAAAGTTGCGTTCCTTCAGTTGAAGTGGGAGGTGGGTTGCTCATGAAAATTACCTTCAGACTAGATTTAAAATCCTAGAGTCTGTGCTAGAAATGAGACCATGCCATATTTTGCAGTTCTTGGATGTGCTGTTTTATAATTGATTCCAATGTGAGCCACAGTATGAGTGTTAATTCTCTGGTTTGGTGATTCTGAACAATTATTATTTGTTTATATTTTTACTTTCCTGGTTTAATACCCCATATATGCTGAAGAAATTTCTCGTTTTGATCAAGACATGAAGGAGATAGGTTGGAAGGAATCCCCTGTGTAAGTACACCTGCTGTCTGTTTATCAGCTCTGTTATCTAACATCAGCTCTCCGATTTGGTATGAACAATCTACTGTAGAAGAACTACAAATGAATAGACATAGGCAAAGAAACTATAAACCACGTACTTTATCTGAATAGATAGATCTGAATTTATCTGAATAGAAAACCAGTGGACAGAGGAAAATACAGGGTGAGGTTGTCCAGTACTGCAGCTAATGAGCTGCAGTGTTAGTGTAGAGATAATGATGGAAGATCTGGGATAGGAAGATGAAACTGGGGAGACCATATTAACTGAAGCAAGCAATGTTGTTGCATGCCAGCAGAATTAAGGTGCTGTCTTCCCTGGGAAGCTTGTCCTGAACTGCTGTGTCATTCCCTGAAGGCTGGAGACCTTACCTGCACTTTAGAGACTCTGGGATTCACTGAGAGCACTGTGGGGGAAAAAGTAAAGCTTGTTCAGGGATTAACTTTAAAATAATTTCAAAAATAGGTCACATAAACTTACATTGTCAGAGGGACTATACGGAGATTTGAGGTAAAATGTATGCCATTAAAAAGTGAGCTTACATTGTACCTTCTCAAGATAAGCCTGTTTTCGGTAGACATTTCTTTCAGAGAGTTCTGTAGGTTTGTTCAAAATTTTTAAGTAGTTTCTCTATATCAGTTTGAAAGCTACTGAACTAAAACAGTGTATGAACGGGTGCAATGCTTACATAGCCTTCAAGATGAAATGGACATTATGGGTTTTCTCTAAAAGTCAATTGCAATATTTGTCAGGACTTCTATGGACTTTGGCTTAGACTAAGCTGATGTTTATAAGTAGTCAAAATAAGGAAATGAATGCATTCATTGGCAAAATTCAGGACTTTTGACTTGGGAGCCCCTTCATGGCTTAGCTAATTTAGGTACCAAAAATGAGGTCAAGGTTCTATGATCTCCTCCAGATGTATCTGCTGTTAGCTGAAAGCCTTGAAATTTTTATGCTGTGAAACTTGTGGCAATAAAGTGTCAAGCTGTCTTATGTAAAACTTTCGGCAAATTGAGAATCCATCACAACTGCTTAAGAAAACTCTTTGAAGGCTACTGTTGACCTTGGATTTATAACTGTCATGTTTTTGACATTCCCTTTCTTATTTCAGGTGTATATTCACTTTGCACTGTCTTCATCACAAATACAAGCTGAGATTGATGAGATCCATCCATTAATACCAGCTTTTTTTCATGACACATCTTACACATCTCCTGTCTCATCTCCAGCCTGAGCTTTTCATACTAAGTAGTAGTCTGAAGTTGCATAAATGCAGGTGACTTGCAGTAACATGAGGGGAACTTGGTCTTTCGAAATAATATAGTATAACCTCTTTATATTTAAATGTGATTCCTTCCAGGGATTAAAAGTGATAATATTTCTATTTTGCACACTGAAAGTCACTGGAACTTGTGCTAAATTTTATGTAGTGCCTAACCCCTTTGAAGGGCTAAGCTCAGAGTCCTCATTGGCTTGCCAGGTTCAGTTTCTAGTAGTCTCTGTCTTGATTCCTCTCCTATTTTACACCTGAATAGTAGCGTTGAGTTCAGAGTAGTTATTCCTCTTCTAATTTTGTCTTGGGCATCTAGCCTGAAGCCTCAGACATTAGATAACTGGGCTGAAACAAGAGCCCTTATTTTGTTGTACCTGCTGCATAAGGAGGGACTTCTTGTGCCCATGAGGAAGGTCTGGTTACTCCTGAATCTGGAAACAAAACAAGGGAAGCAGTGCAAAGGTCATGAAGAAAATAATATAGAATTCAAAAAGGCAATGTAACTTCCTTATTTTACCCCAATCCTGAAATAAAAATCATTACTGTCATCCTCATCTTAATCACACTGCAGAAACTGAAGGACACTTCTGGGACAGATTTAGTAAAAGGGTTTAGTAAAGGATTATGGTTACAGTTGCTTCAGTACATACAATCTGCCATTTTTGCTTTCTGACCTGTCAATAAATACTTTTTTGTAAAAGCTGATGGGAAGCAACCACCGTGATGTCAGTGAGCTAGATGTGCTAATAGGGGCACAGTCTACTAGGCTGCTGGGTAAATAAAATGCTGGGTTTAGGAGCACGTTCTTTTCCTTTCTCTTTGGTGAGATAAGGAAATCCTACCTGACCAGAGCATAAAGAAGGTGAGTGCAGGGAAATTGCTTTTATATCACCTCAGTTCACCTATTCGATATTTTTCTGCAAAGAGTTAAACAGTGCCTTTAGAGCAGGGAAAGGGGAAATAGAACAAGGAAAATCACGCACAGCCTGAAAGGGCTCACTGGTGATAACAACAGGGTTGTTATTAATTGGGGAAGCCCTCTAGCCTGGCACTGCCTAGCCTCGCAAATTGTAATCTTTCTAGTCTGAACCTGTAAGTATATAAAACACTAAAACATGTAAATATCTGGCTAGTGACATGAAACTGGAGGAGCTGCCAGAAGTGGCCAGTCCTTAGTCAGAGACCCTAAGATCGTGTTAAAGTTTTGCCTGCTGCAGATAGAAAATTATATGGAAGGTTAGTTAAGGAGAAGCATGCACCTTACTGTATGTACCCCTTTGACATGCTGTGGACCATTGATAATTCTGTACTGTTCTCATTAATATTTGGGGGTTTTGCTCATCAAAGAGGTTCAAAAATGCTACCTAGAGTGGTAATCCTTACTAACATGATGTGGAGAGGTGGTAGCTGCTGCCATTGATTGTGGAAAACAGACTTTTTTTTTAAGAGGAAAAATGGATATTGTCCTCCCTCTGACTCAGTTGCTACCTAAAAAAAAAAAAGTTTTCTCTGCAGAGAGTAATTTTATAAATGTAATTAATTTTGTTTCCAAAAGCACACTTTCCAGAGCTTTTGGACATCCTTGGGTAGTTTTAAAGGGACATGAAGGAATGTGGCTGGCAGAAAAGGAAGAATTAAGAGGAAAATGTATCTCCATTAAGGACATAATACCAGAGCAATAATTCTGTCATTGGCTATTTGTGCAGGACCCTGGGTCTGTGCCTGTTCAGAAGCATATGATAATGGTCAAAAAGTGTTGTGCTCTGTTGTGTTTGTTGACTGCACCTGAGAGGGGTCTTATTGGCTTTTTTTTTTTGCTTGTTTGTTTTCTACCCCTAGTTTGGACTCTATCTCAGAGCTGTTGGCTTTGGTGAGCCAGCCAGGCAATGCCTGAGCTGAATGCTTGGTGTTGCATATGTGCATAAGCATGCAGCAAAAGCTCAGTTATTGTCTATATTATCTCTGTGCACTGGGCTGTGATTTTTCATTTTGTAGCTCTGTCACAAATTGGTGCGCTCAAACTGGTGACACAAAAGAAAGGATTTGGACACATATTGGCATGAGTTTCATTAGCCACTGCACTGCCCTGGTCTGAGCTGCTTTTACAGATAAGTCCTGTATTCTTACCCTAGAAGTAAGAAACAGAATAATCTTTAGGGGTGTATTTTGTGTAATCCCCATATGGGAACAGTCACATCTTATTTCATTTTACAACGGACGCTTTGTTCTGCTAAATGCTTTCATTTCCAGGGAGGTGGGAAGGGGGAAAATAACTTTTCTTTGGTTTTTAACCTGTGCTACATGTCTATGTCAAGTTACAGAATCACTAAATAGATTTGCAGCCCACAAAACCAGCTTTGGTTTAGCTGCAACTTCACTGGCTGTTGTTTCGATACCCTTCAGCTTCCATAATTTCAGTGAAAGAAAAAGGCTCCTCATACCTTGTAGGATTTTTGGGAGCTGACCAAGTGAAAGGTCATATGAAACAAAAAAGGTTTTCCAGCATGGGGCAGGTCAGGGAAGCTGATAGTAGAACACAGAAAGGCATCATGAAATTATTGAGCTTCCTGCCCAGATTCTGAAGTGCTTTGGATGTTCGTCACATCTCATCCCTTAGCTATTTTTATTCTTTCGGGCCATTTTTTTAATTAGTTTTTTTAACACAGAGGCCATATTTACTGTGTTTGTGCAGATATTAACACACTTCCAGAGACAGCAGAAACTAGGAGCTCTGAGGCTGCGTTTCTGCGGATGTTGCTCTTGGCATCAAAGGCAGCATGAGCTGTTCCCGCTCTTCTCTTCAACTCCATCTGTTTATTCCGTTTATCTCCAACTGTTCACTCCAGGGGTGGCTCCTCCGTTGTGCCATTGCCACTTTTTACAGAGCCACAGATGAACCTCAGCTGAATTAAAAATATGCTCAGTCCTTTATTTTTAATTCTTTAACAGGATCAGTTCTGAGTTGAGTTTCTGAATCTAGTTCGCTACACAAACACATCAGCATGTCTGAGGGACGAAAGCAGGCAGAAAGAGCCACATTGTCCTGTTTTGCCTCCTAGAAAAGTGTCTTGAAACTGTGACCTGAAGCACAGTCAAGTGTCAGAACCAAGACAGTCATTACAACCTTTGTGCCTGAGACTTTCATTTCCCTTATCAGCATAAATAGAGAAAATTAAGGGACCAAACCGTACTTCCAATGCATTCTTAACACTTTCTTAGAAGTGGAGAAGATGAATGGGTGTTTAAGGACAGAATTTGTCTTATTGTTAGGTTTGGATTTTAAACTGTCTTCCACCCTTCTGTTCAAGATATTCCAATTCCTCTTCATTTATATCCAGTACTTTGTGAGGTTGCCTTTATCAGCTGATCGTTATCCGTTTCCCAGCCATGCAGGACCAAACTTTGGCTTTCTTTGCTGGCTCACCTTTTAACTTCTCTTGTTCCTGTGTTGTTTGTCTTTTTCACACTGAATGCTAATGAGATACTATTTGGTCTATCTTCAAGCAGTCATTTTCTGGGTAATTTCTTTAAGCAGCAAACACTAATTCCTCCCACTCTTTAAAGTGCCATATGGGATCAGATTACCAGATTAAACATGATCCATTTTTGGATGGCATTTCTGTCCCATGCTAATTCTATTAAAATTATTGACTATCTGGCTGAAAATACTGCCTTCTAAAGACTGACACACAGCTATTTTCAGGCCAGAAGAAGAAGGGCAAAGGGCCATTTTCAAGTGTTGTTTCTAACATCTTTATCTCAAAGTTTGCACTTATGTGAACGCATTGCCAACTGGATTCCATTTGTTCATGTTAGCAGGCAGTGCTACAAATGCAAAAATATGTTTTTAGCAGTTATCCTTCTAAGAAGTATTTCCAATCCTGGATGATGCATGCAATAATTTTGAAAGGTCTTGGAGGGGAGGGAGGCTTAGTGAGAGAATGTGACCCTAGAGATTATCATCATCATTCAGACAGTCAAGTTGAATGTATTTTAGTCGATGATAGTTCTCAGGCTGATATCTAATAGCCTTAACAGAGCTAGATGGATGTTGAAAGAACTGGTATGAGTAACATATTTAAAGGAATAATGCTGTTCCCCGGGACGAGTATTTCTGATGCACTAATGCATGGTGGTGGACTAGGTTTTGAGAGTCAGGGAGGAGCAGACTAGTAGTAACTGGACACTTTGTGTTATTTACTCTTGCCAGTTTTATGTTTATTTGGTGAGGTTGAGTTCCTGCTCTGGAAAGGAGAAAGGATGTATTATGTTTAGTCTGTGGCTGAAAGTAGCTAACTGATTTCTTTATCCAATCCATTGGCTCTCTTCTTCCCAATAGGTATTTTTGTGCAGTATATGGGAATTCCTTCACACTGGAGGCTTCTGGGGAACAAGGGACTACTCCATCAGCCAAAAATGGTATAAAATGAGATTTAAAATCATTAGCATGGCTTCTGCCATTACAGTCTCAGCAGATACTGTAAACTTGCAGGATTTGATTCATCATTTGCATTGATGCAAAATTGGCCGTGACTGCCAAAAAACAATTGACTATTCCTCCACAGCTGTTTTTTAATTACATTAGAATGCTGCAATGTCTGATGCAGCCACTCAACCATGGTGTGGACCTGCCTTCTCCCAGTGGGACCATTCCAGAACAGTAACACTTGCTTGGAGAGGAAATCTACAGCAGGGATGGCTTGTACACAGGTAGCAGTGACTCTTCAGTTATGGCCAATTCATTTCTTTCCCTGAAAGCCATTCAGTGGACTCCAGAGAAGCTGGGGTTTAGAAAAATTACAGTGAAAACGTCAAGTCATCTCACATCATGCTGGCACACAGCCCAGAAGCTTGTAAACATGCAACTTCATCAAACAAAAAGGAGTTACCAGAAAAGGAACAGAACAGTAAAGAAAATACCTTCCCAGTTCTATCTTGAGATGTTCCTGTGTTTCATACTCTGTGTACATTCTATGATTCTACAGCTCTTGTTACCTTATCTCAAGTGGGATGATGGAACTGGGAGAACTGCAGAGGTGACAGCATGAGAAGAGGAACTGAACAGTTTCTCTATAAGCAGACACTGAATGCACCAAATCTCTTCACCCTGGGGACAAAGGAATCTCATGGTGTGCATAATACTGTGAACAACAAAGATGTAAAAAGGTGTACAAAATTATAAATGATCTGGAAGATGCAGAGAGGAGATGTTCATCTCCTATTGCCTCAGAACAAGAAGGAGGG
This sequence comes from Forpus xanthops, assembly GCA_032466535.1. Classification (NCBI taxonomy): domain Eukaryota; kingdom Metazoa; phylum Chordata; class Aves; order Psittaciformes; family Psittacidae; genus Forpus; species Forpus xanthops. The sequence continues at coordinate 36,414 of JASSUY010045843.1, forward strand.
ACACCCTGAAATTTCTAGGCAACAGGAAAGCACTTTTTCTTCATAATGCAGAATAAATTGAGGAATTTGTTACTACAAGATGTTTTGCATGCTGTGTTTAAAGAGGTTTGAGAAATTATTAAACTAATTCAAGACAGAAAGATACATCATAGGTTATTAAATGCAATGGTCTGGATACAACACTCAGCTCAAGAAAACACAAAGTCTTTGACTGCAGAAACTAGAAGATTACATTAAGTTAAACATAACGTTACAGCTTTGAGCTGAACAAGGACAGATTAATAAAAAGATGATTTTCCAGCTTTCTTCATTTCTCTGGATATTTTACATGCTTTCTTTTCTGAGAATGGACCCCTGAGAAAATAATTGGGATCAAAACACTTTATTGTTTTTATGTTTTATTGTCAAGAACATGGAATTAGGCAGCAGTCAGTGAAGTGTTTCATTAAAGTAGCAATACAACAGATAACCCCCCAAACTAGACACATGAATGTTAATGAACATGGGCGAATATCTAAACACCCTGTGTAACAAATGCAGAAGAGATTTCTTAAATTCTTTTTCTTTCCAAGAAGAGCTTGCAGTGTAGTAGCAAATACCACTTGATATGTCGATAAGGAAATTCTGTATGCTCTGTACGTTTCTGCAAAGTTCGTGCAAAGGGAACCAAAACCCCTTTCTTTCACCTCTGGGATTGCCAGTCAAATGGCTATATGTGATATAAAAGCCTTTATTGCTACAGTCTGAACATACAGGTTAGTTTACAGGGACACCCAGCAGCAGTGCTCCATGTGTGGTCACCATCCTGGGCTTCCTGGGCACAGGCACTACCTCAGGGGCAGCACCCAAAGGCCTTTCTCCCAGGGATGCTGGGCCTAGGAGCAGCAGCAACAGGGCTGCGATGGACCCATCACACCCATATCATAGTGCCATCACCCACCAATGCAGCATCACAATGCTCTGGGACAGTGTAAGTCCAGTGACCTCCATCAGAGCTCTGGAGCTCCAGTGTCAGGCACAGGAAGGGTTCTTGCTCCCAGTGTAGATCAGCCCAGTGGCATTTTGCTGTTGTTGGAAGCCTGGAGATGGCTCCAGATGGAGGCAGAAAAGGCAGTGCTACTGTCCCCTTAGAGGCATAACCAGCCCATGGACCAGGAGCAGGTCTTGTTCATGTGCTCAGGGAGTAGCCGATCGCCAGCACTGGGGTCGGGAAGGAATTTTCCCCTGGAGCAGATTGGCACCAGTCCCCAGGGTTTTTTTGCCTTCCTCTGAGCACTGGCCATGCCCACTTGTCAGGGCTCCTCTGGTCCTGGTGCTCTGGGTTATTGTCTGGTGCTCATGCACCACAAAGGTGATCCCTCGTGTCCTGCAGCTTGCGGGAGAACTCTTTTTTTTTCCCAGGGTAGACTAGCAAGTGTCCCCAGGGCTTTTTGCCTTCCTCCGCAGCCAAGTACAGCCCCTTCATGGGGCTCCTTTGGGTTACTGTAGCCCAAAGGCAGCTGATTGTGCTCCACACAGGTGGCCCTCATGTGCCGCATGTGGGGGAAGGCAGCATTCAGCACTCCCAGGGTGGCCCCAGCATGGCCCCAGGACTTGCTGCTGTCCTCTGTAGCATTGAGCACCACCCATTGTCAGGTCCCCCCTGGCCCATTCTGGCTGGGTTCTTTCTTGCACTGCTCTCGCACCACCACTGTACTGCTCCCACCTCAGCTTTCCTTTGTCAGGCATTGAGGTCTATGAACACCCTCTGGACCCTGACAGAAGTAGGCCTACACTCCTCATACATTCTCTTTTAAACATGTACAGGGTGCCTCTGGACAGAAGGTGTTGAGCAAGATGGGCTTCTGATGGAGTGTCGTTCTCAGGCTCTTGTGTTTATTTCTCCAAAAGCAACAACTCAGGCATTTTTAAATACTAGTATCTGGAGGAGGGCTGGACTTAGGAGTAGGAGCAAATCACAAGGAAATGAGCAGGTATTGCCTGTATGAAAAATGTTTGCAATCATTTAGTTCAGGAGCACATCCTGCTTCAGGCTTAGGGGTTGATCTTTGAGCCTCACTGATGTCAGGCAGGTATGTGGTCTTTTGGCTGTCCTGTGGAAACCCAAATAAATTGGATGAACACTGAACAGTTTCACAGTTCACATGTGTACTGTGAAAATCTGTTCAGATACTCAAATGGTGAAGATGACCCTGTTTCTGTCTAGCAATGGAAGGTCCTTTTATATTTCTCCTTCTCACTGATGAAAAGCAAAGTAAGCTCCCGACTCTGGAATTTCCTGAGTGAGGTAGACCTAGTGGGGTAGAAGGTAGAACTGGGTAACAGGCACAGAAGCTTTGACAGGATGCCACAATCCAGTGTGTTTATCATGCCTAAACATAGCTAAAAATGGTGTCACTTAGGCATGTGGGCTAAAATGAGCTAGCCCTTTGAAGAAATAAAATAATTTCCACAGTCAGAAAATGGGACAGATAGTCAATTTACCATTTGTATGCCCCTTTTATATTTTCTTATGTTTTTCAGACCAATGCTTTTTCATACGAATTGCATCCAAATTTTCAAGCCCAAACATTTTACCTACTTGAAATAAGACCTGAACCTGACTGGTAAATTCACACTACAAATCTTGTTTATTTTTTCTGTGCAAGAGAACTGAGAATACAAATAGGGTCACTTTAACTTCTAGAGAAATTACTCAGTAGAAACAGCAAGCGTACACCTGATGTTTTTGTAAAATTATTTACATATTGAACAAAGGAAAACCATAATTCAGGTATGTTGGTGGTGTCAGTTTAAAGCTCATTAGTAGATTTGTTTCACTTGTAATTTCACTAGGATAAGGGAAAAGTTGCAAGCAGATTTTGTTCTTTAATCATTATTATTAAAGTGTATTGCTATTTTTAGGGTTTCAGAGATAGTTAAGTTATTTGTAAGATAGGAAAAAAGCTGATCCCTTAAAACATCTTTGCTTCTCGTGGTTTCTTGCAGATGAGACAGGCAGTGTCATCCTTTGCAGAAAATTGCTACAATAAGGAAAGTGTCAGGGTGTAAAAGTAGAATGTTGTGCAGATATTGGGGAAGGAACCTGTGAGAAAACACAGCAAGTGCAAAGAAAATGCTAGCGGCAGCAGAGCAGGGGGGGATGGGAGTAGTCACAAAGCAGTTAAAGGTCCACGGTAGGAGCAAGCACTGACGAAATTTGTTTTGCTGTATTGTGATTCAGAATCATCTCTTTCAGCAGTAAAATTCTGGAAGGTAGGAGTAGGGAGGTGGTTCCCTGAATCTGGAACATTATTCACTGTAAGTCTCCTGTGAGAATTCTCCCCATTGTCCTACACACACTCCATAATTTTACAGATAGCATAAGACATAGTAACAGCATGATCCCTGAGGCCTACTGAATAGCAACAAATAAAAGTTGAGGCATTAAACCTCATGCAGTACTGTCAGAAAAGCAAGGTGGGAGATTAGAAAATCATAATTTCATAGAGATGATATTACCGTAAATATGAAAATACATTACCAAAAAGAAAAAAAAAAAGGAGTCTTTGCAAATTTTAAATCCCAGATTCAAAATGTAGCTGGTAAGTCTGCGAAGCAGTTATTTACCGAATTCATGGTTTGACGAGTTTTTAGTGAATGATGAATGTTTTGTCCTTATATCTGTTCTTGTGCATTTAAGAATTCCCACTGATGCCCAGACGTTTTGCAGAGATACCTTTCAGGCCTCTTTGCTGCATTTGGGTGGTATTACCAGTTAAACTTTCTCAGTAGCAGTTAATATGCTTATCTTCCAGGGCTGTTTCAACAGATATTTAGATTCCTTTTCCCTACTAGGGATATTTGAATATGCAAATCAGTTCACTACACATCATCATTTAAAGAGACTCCTGGTTTGGGGTACATCTGACTTTGCACCCTGAAATGGCATACCATCAAGGAAGTACTGAAAATTGGCACCTTTTGTGCTGTATTTTCTTTTTTATTCTTTTTGAGCACACAGAAGTAATTATGTAGGAGAACAATTTTGAAAACAGGCTAAAGGATTATTCGTTGAATATTAAATCAATTAAAACCAAAGAATATGATTGCTTTTGTTTACTATAGTAAGTTTTCATCTTACCAATGGAACTGTATGAATACAGAATCCTTCCATTTATGCCTATGACTACTAAAGTATATATGGCTCTACAGAACAGTGTTTGGCGTCAATATTGTATGCCTTTTCACTTTCTGTTACAGAATGGATAATTTAGGTCAACTTGAAAGAGCACTTGGCTCCAATGATTCTGATAATTGAAATGTATGAGAATTCTGTTTAAATACAAATCTAATCAGGATATCACTGGTCACCCAAGTGGAATTCAGAGCTCTGTAATACTTTGATCAATGAAGGTCTCTTCTAATAGGAAGGCAAATTAGTCTTGGTTACTAAACAAACCAAATTTGCTTTCTTTTCTTTTCCTTTGCCTCTGATGTTCGTTTCTCTTTGAAAATCTCTCCAATTTTATTCATTTTGGTTTCCTGTTTGTGTTTACTTGAAATGTCCTCTCTTCTGATTCTTCACCGCGATTCCTGAGATCCCTTCTTTCCACAGCAGTGACCTGCTACTACAGTTTCATTCCTGTCTTGTCTAAAACTCAGCAGCAACATTATTTTCAAATAACAGAAGGCAGTTGCTTTATTATAATTTTAAAATTGAGGCAGTTCAAACTGTGTAAGAAGTACAGTCTCAGCAGCACTGGGTCTGGCCACTTTCCTAGATTATTATCTAGGAAATCCCTTTTCAGAGAGGGAATACCATGATGCCAGATCCACAGCTAACCAAAACTGATGACCTCCAAATTCACAAGATTCTGAAGGAAATTAATTTGGATTTCTTGACAGTCTGTTCTTTGATTTGCATGTGACTCTTGTCCGTGCATTATACTTTCTTTGTTCATCATTGTGCTGCTTCTGTCACAGGGCCCATCACACCACACTTCACTAAAATACCCTATATTTGTTCATGACATCTCTTACTTGATACTTCTATTGCTTTAGTGACAAAAAGGCTTTACACTTGTGCTAGTAATTCTCATTTATGGGAAGAGAAGATAATTCAATGGCTGTGATACTTTCCATTATTCAGAATGACATAAAATTAGTTCCCTTCTCTGTTGCAGCTGTTCAGTGCAACTTGCTCTCTTTGACCCAAATATACAAGATCTCAATTTTGCCAGTCCCTGTGTTTGCTATTTACTCTTGAATTACAAGTTCTTATCAACATAGACCTTCTGATGGATATTCAATAAAAGGGGAGAACCAAGTCTAAACAACTGTTGAGAGTGGGTATTTCTTGCCTGCAATATCGGGATGCATCTATATGGACAGCCCACTGCTACGTTAGAAATGATCAGTTTAGGTTAGAATGAGATAATATAGGGCTTAAGTGGAATTCAGGTCATTTAATTCTCATCTTATAGTTGTCTAAATTATTATTATATAAATAAGTACTGTGCCACCTTCCTTCCTTGCCTTCCACCTGCTGTACTGCTAGGGTTTGTGGAGTTTTCCAGTGAATCAAGTCCTAGAATTTATGTATAGGGCTTCAGATCTTCCAGGTAGCTGTAGCACATCAGTTTGGTGGCACCAGACTCCATTCTTGCTAAATGTGTACATTCTAAGTTAGAAAATGAGGGGATTTTAAGTCTTTCATACACAATTTGAATTCTGCTGTGCCCTACTCTGTGTATTTTACTTCTTTTCACTTTACATCAAGATTTCTCAATTGCTCAACCAGCTAAGGCAGATGAATTTAAGAAGATGCACTAATGGAGACTCACAAGATTTTAAACCTAGATTTTTTTATTCTTCTTTTCTCTGCAATCACTGGTGCCTCATAGTTGCACCATATTACCGTCATTATCGGCAGACTTCTAATTCATTTTACCTGAGCTATTGCAGGCACTTTTTTTTTTTGTATAAGGTTTACATCATGGTTTGACTAGCACTGTTTTAATGTCTGTGTCAATAGGGTCTTAATCGCACTGAGATCTCTGGATCTCTTAGATTTACCAGGAGTTCTCTAAGGAAATCAGAATTGCAAAGGCTGGAGAAAGCCCCAGAGTTTTACCAACTTAATTAGGAGTGAACTCCTTCCTTGTAAATGAAGTGGTTCTTTAAAATGACTTGGAGTCTCCATTGACATCTTCTGACAGCTCTGTGATGAAGTACAAAATATTATTAGAATTATGTTCTCCTCTTGTGATTCTCTTTCTCTCTCATATATCTTATGGGAATATCCATATTTTGTGAGTACCCATAGCATTATTTTTCTTGTACTGAAACAGAGTTAAAAAAAAAAAAAAAAAAAAGGTAAAATAGGTTTAAAGTCACTGCAAAATAACTGATCTCTAGCACTGCAGTCTGAACTTTTCAAGTTTTAAATATTGTAAATGTGAAACAATCATTGATATAACAGCTTTTTAATGAATGGATGAGGTAAAATGATTTATAATAGTCTTAATCCTATAAAGTGTCACTGTCTTGCTATATTAAACACTTCAGTGGCACTGCTGTAAAAAGCAAGTGGTACATTCTAATATTTACTGTTTCATTAAACATCTTTTATCTGCAAAGATGACATAATTTTCCACACTGGTCAGATATTTCTAGGTGCCCACAAAATTCTTCAGCTATTTTCCTTCTGTTTAACTGAGCAACACAAAATTCAAAGTAATGACAGATAAACTTGAGACAAGCACAAGACAAGCAGTCAACATTCTTCAAAATTTGCTCTAAAACCTCTTATTTATGGCTGATTTCTCTATCATTCTTCCTCCCTTGTCATTTAACAAGCAAAATATTGCCTAACCTTCTATTTATATACCATAAATCTTACACAGTAGTACTGAAACACATTTTTTCTGCTTAATTTAAAATGGGTCAGTGTCTGCTTATGGCTCACCAGAGTAAACATGAAATAGCAGTTCAGAAGGTTGCTGAAATATCTAGGTTTTACATCGATATTGGGGCTCTTGCTTCTAGTTACTGTCTATTTGGAGAATCATTAAAGTGCAAAAGGTTTTGTATGTTAACCAAGTCATCACAGTAAAGTTTGGTAAATATTTTAAATAAAGCTTCTGCTCTGAGGAAATAAAAGGCCAATGAGAATTTATCTGAAGGAACTTGTGATGCAGCTGGTGGATGTATGGAAATGCACATACAGGGCCCAGTTATTTTTATTTTCCTTGAGTGACTCCTGGTGTTTGGGCTAGTGTGATTGAAAGAAATCACAGACACTTTCTGTGCTTTTCAGCAGTAGGAAGGAAGCTCATGAAAAAGGGAGTATGTGCAAGTCGCTGCTGTTCTGTGGTGCTAACTGATGGGACTGGTAACTTTCCAGTATAGATTGTTCCAGTTTTCTAATTAATGCCATTTACAGTAAAGCCTTTTCTGATTGTTCTAGGTTCTCTTTCACAATGCCGTCATAGATATTTTCATTTGCTGAGTAGTTTGGTGACAGCAGCAAAAACAAAGAGGCCTCCACCCAAAATTTGGTCTGGATGTGCCACTGTGGATGTTCTGCGGTTGAACCAGTGATCTGCTAATGAGTCTTTTCCAATTCTTGATTCTTTTCTAGAATCAGAGCTGTTTGGAAACTAGCATTAAATGGATTTAAGTACAAAACATGAAGGAATCTTACAGTCTGCTTCTGAAATAACACCAAATTGTACAAGAGACTCGTCTGTTCTCTCAATGTAGTTGTGCAGAGAAAGAGAAATTACTTGCTTATTTCAGGGCAGGGGTGTTTTAATAAAAAGAGAAGAATGAAACAGGGCGAGTTTAGCCATTATTGCTTTGATTGCTGCTGGCTCATTAGCATTGGCCACGCTCCTTCAGATTAGCAGTAATTAAACTGTGAAATCAGACCGATTGCCTTAAGCTGAGACACCATACCAGGCTGTCAAGAGAAATCACAGGGGATAAATCAAGGGCCCTGTGCATCTCGGATCACCCTTGGCATGGGTGAGAGTGTGAGAAGCGGAATAATGAGGACATTCAGTTTTTTGTATCTGGTGAACTCTCGGCAGACAAGCTTTGGAAGCGTTGTCATGACGATGACAACAGCAAGGATAAACTCTTACTCCCACTAGCTGTGGTTAATGAAGATGATAATGAAAAATTATGCCAACATCACTGCAATTTTTTTATTCTGACTGGCACTTGTAACCTTACGCCTAATGACACAACACAATAGTGACAGTAATTGTGCATTGATAAATGGGGTAAAGATGCTGAAAAAATGTCCGACTCAAAGATACACAAGTTTAGTTAGCTGAGTAATTTCTTCCAATAAGCATTTGCTTTGTTCTTTGAACTCTCACTAGGTGGTTTTGGACTGTGCATGCCAAAAAACATCTCTAATCACTTTTTATTGTTTGCTAAAGAATAGGCCCAGCAATTAAAGCAAAGAGCGCCTGTGTTTTATTTCTTCTGAGCAGAACAAACACGATCAAGATAAATAACAGTAATAAAACAACAATGCATTTTACAAATTCTGAATGGGTTTACAAATTCAGTGTTTGTTTAACTGCTGGTTTCTTGGACATCCAGTTTGTCCCACTCAAAATGTAAAGCTTTGGTGGATAAATCTCCCACTACATTATGCAATGGCTGTCTTGCACAGCCCCCCTTCCCCCCCATGCCCCTGCCTAAATGCCACCATTTATTCAGATTGCATTAGCACTTACGTAAGCGTCTCTCAACCATGACTCCTAAAGCATTGCACATGGGGAAGGATTTACAGATACATAGATATATAAACAAACTGAAGGTGTGGTTTAACAGTATAAAGTAAAAGTAAAAACTTTCTCCTGTCCTACCCCAGCCATCTGCTTCCATTTTCTTTCTTGTATTAAGAGTCTGATCGTCATAGTGAACCAGTTCAAGGTGCTAAATTGGTAAAAATTTGTTCACTTCATATTTTTTATAGTCATTTACCACTTTAGCAACATGATCCAGATGAGGGCCAGTGCTGGGGCAAGAGAAGTAGCAGGCTCATGTGGGCAGAAACGACAGTGAAAGCCAGTCTAACCAGAAACTCAAGTCCCACCTCGAAGCACAAAGGGCATGAATGACTCTGGGGAGGGATCTGCACTTGAACCACTCGCTGCCTTCCAGTTAAGCACTATGGGACCATAATCCTGAAGAGGCTTATGGAAGCTGTTCAAAAAGTGCTCGCAGCTAGAACAGTGGCAGACACCAGTGCTTTTGCAAACACATCTAACAGTAATTCCCAAAGGGCCACGCAGCATGTCAGGAATCCCTCCTGCTTCCCCAGGCTGCGTGCTTCCCACTGCTGAAAGGTTGATGTTGTTTCAACAAGCAAGAGTAATACAATAAAGAATAGCAAACTCTTTCAACTTATGTAGTGGCTTCCAACTCTGCTGAAATCCTGTATCCACGCTCCCACTTTAGACGCCACAGCACTTGGCTTTAAAGAATAGCCTGATTGAATGTGTGAGTATGCTACAGCACAATAACCTCTCTGGGATCAGACAAATAAATGCAAATGAATCATTTAATGCAAACAACTCACTTAAAGGAGTAAGTGTTGTTTTATTTACTCCAAAACTACCTAAAAGAATAGCTCTTTTGATAGCTTTAGTGAAGTGTTTGGAGGTTTCTTCTATGTAAAACTCTTCTGTTGCTCACCAGTGGCCTCATTCCATCAAAGCTTTAGAAATCTAGATTGTTGGATGTGGGATTTTTTTGTTCAACCACTGTTTGTTTTGGTTTATTTGTTTTTAAGAAAAAAGATCAATCACAGAGCATTTGTAGGTGTATCAGATATATGAGGGTTTCTCCTTGACTAAGTGATATTTGTCTCTTCAGTTCTTGAAAGGCAATATTAAGACAGCACGGTAGTGTTTGTGATTCATGGTTGCAATTCTCTTTTTATTGCTGAACACCAGCAGTGAATAGAAGCTGCAGAAGGACACATTTCCAATTACTCTATCTCAGAGTTCTCCATTGCTTTTTAACAGAGACTTCTCTATCTCCAAAACTGATGTGTGATGCAGAAGTTTGTTTAAAAAAAAAAAAAAATGTACATACATGGGTACATCAGAGAAAGATTTCTTTGCTCTTTCAGCTACTTTCTGTCTTAAAATTAACTCAGTCTCTGCCCCTTGTTGCTATTCTCACTGGATAAATAAAGACAATTTAACCTTTAGAGAAAGGTATAACATGAAGCAGTGTCCAAAGAGTACTGAATATTGTTTGGGAAGAGATGACACTACTCCTGAATCCAAAGCAGTGGTCTCATTGCACAGCATGACAGAAATGACTTATCAAAGCCAGATCATTCCCTCAGCATGCAACGTGAGGAATGGGATGGTGGGGTCCAAGTAGGAGATCCAGAGATTGACTTCTGCTTCCAGAAGATGAAATTTTTCCTGGACTATAGTCTTTAGTCCTTGGTGAGTTTGGGCCCTTATTGTGTAGTAGGATGAACGGAAGTATGTTATGCGTGCAGGTATGAGTTTGATGTAACTCATATGGAATTTCTGGCCCAACAGTTACTTGACTATTTCTTCACATGGTAGTAGGGGTGTGAAGAAGAACAAAAGCCTCAATTACTTCATCCTTTGGTGTCTTTAACCTTTAGCAGCACCAATTTTAAGAGAGATTTTTAAAAAGCAAGACAGGAAAAACATCAAAATACACCATCTAAACATTAACACAGGCCACTGCTCCCAAACTGACAGAGAAATCGGTGCTGGGGAGAAGTCTGGAATAAAGGATCAAAAGCAGACACATTCTCTGAAGAAAGGAGGATAACAGCACAAAGCCCTGTGCACAGAGCGATTTTGAATTAAAGCATTTTAAAAGAAAAATCCATTTACTTTAGAGACAGACAAAAGTTTATACATTCATGAATGAGTTCTTTATGTATTTAAGAGGCATGACAGCAGGCAAAGGGAATATTTGATGAATATTCAGGCAGGATTCTGAAAGTCAGAGATCATTGAGGTAAGATAGAAGTTTTGGGCTTTTTCCTACAAATAACTGCATCTGTTTGGTGCTTTGTGTTTCCATTCTGTGTGCTAGATTTGTGATAGAACCAGAAAAGGTATTTGGGAGCTGACTGAGAAACTTAAACATATGAAAGATTTAGGAAAGCTATGGCTCACATCCTTTCATAACTTCCTTTTCATCTTGCCCTATAATGGAAGACTGGCTAAAATTAGCAGCAGGCAGAGACAGGACAGTTGTAGAGAAATAAGACTCTGATACGTCGGAGGGAAGGAATGTCATCCAGAGGGACCCTGACATACTTGTGAGGTGGGCTGATGCCGACCTGATGAAGTTCAACCATGCCAAGTGCAGGGTCCTACACCTGGGTCAGAGCAATCCCAGGCACAGCTACAGGTTGGGCAGAGAAGAGAT
>JASSUY010045850.1:0-33809 GCA_032466535.1 Forpus xanthops
GCTCCGGGCACCGCCCCGCCCCGCGCCCGCCGGCGCCAATCACCGCCCGCAAGGGAGGGACGGGCGGGGGCTCCTCAGCCCCGCCGCCATCTTCCGCGTGGGGTGAGGGTCGGTGCGGGCCTTCCACCGGCGCCTCGCGCACAGACCTTGGTCCTATGTGTTTGTCCCAGGAGTACTCTTGAGACTTTAAGGAGGATTCCCCCCAAAAGACGGGACATAAACGATGCATTTCAGGAGCACCCCAGCCCACAGACAGGACGCCTGAGGGGCAGCTCTCACGTGAATGCAGGGTAAAGGGTTCTTACGCGCCTGCAGGCTGACACTGATAGAACATAGAATGGTTTGGGTCGGAAAGGACGTTCAAATCATTCAGTGCCACAGACAGGGACACCTTCCACTAGAGCAGGTCCAACTTGGCCTTGAACACTGCCAGGGATGGGACAGCCACAGCTTCTGTGAGCACCCTGTGCCAGTGCCTCAGCACCCTCACAGTGAGGTCCTTCCCTCTCGCTTCTGAAGGAATGTTTCAGTCATCAGCGATATCCAAAGGCCCTCTGTGTCCCCAAAAGAAGCTATTCCCAACCAGGCCACAATAGCACTTAATTGTATGCGTTGGCCTTTTTCACCTTTCCTCCATCCACATCCCAAGGGCCATTGTCATCACTGCCCACCAGCAGAAGAGTCTTCTTTCCCCAGTACCTCCCTTCAGGCACCAAAACTCCACCAAAACCAACCAACCCCTCAAAACACTGAAAGACCCTGGAAGCATACAAGCTCCCAAGCAGAAAGCACATAAACCAAGTGGTCTTCCTTGGTGATTGATAGGAAGGCTGCTGTCTGCTTGGCTGAGCATTTAAACCGGTTCTGCAGCACACCATTAGGTAGGTGCTGGTGGGAAGTTGTTTGATGAAGAGAGTGAATTTTAGATCCTTCCCAAAAGCTAGCTCCATGTATGTCTTTTCTGACAAGCCTCATGGAGAATTACTGGCTTAAAAGTACCAGTTATCTGCAGGTGCTGAGTCTAGACATCACAGTATCACCCATTTCCACTTTGGAAAAGGAAACCAGCATATCCTCATTTTTTCAGTGGAACAAACCCTGGTATGGGATCAGACAGAGCATGTTTTCTGACAGCAGCTTGATCTCCCAGCATGGCTGCTTTTCCCTCAGGGCACAAAGGGTTTGTCATGCACTAGGTCTGTCGACCCATCACGATTCCCAAATGCCGTCCCATTGAATGCATGAAGTGACAGGTCTGTTTGTGCTATTCCAAGAAAGCAGATTAGAGCCCAACATCTCTCTAAGAATTGTGGCTAAAGCTACTGTACACCAAGTGCTGCAGAGCAACAGCCTGAAGTGGAAAAGTGCCTTCCCTCTACAGCACTGGAGCCCAGCTGCAGACAACTATGAGTGGACTGGGCATCCCAGAGTCAGTCAATCCCAGCACTCAGCTCATCCCCACCTCTATCTCTAGTAGAGCTAGAGACCTCATACTTACAAATACTGCTTTCGGGCTTATTTCACAGCAAGCAACATAAGAGTTAGAGCCCATAAGATTACCTGGACTCTTCTCTCAAACACTTGATGAAACAATCCAGTAAGAGTTTTCTATCTACTGAAAATCCCACCAAAGTGTGTTTGCGGCTGCCAGCATGAAGAAGCAGTGAAGAACAGGGCTGCTCCCACAGAAGGGAGCCAGGCATAGCCCCACACCACAGGACATGGTGGTGGCATCAGGTCCTATCAACACACTAGCTCCAAGGTCAGCCAGGAAAAGCCAAACACCAGTCCAGGAACAGACCTAAGACAGGCTCACTTTACAACATGACCCAGGCAAGAACCAAAGGTCCCTGGGATTGGAGGTTAAATAGAGCTCCTGGCAGAGGGAGTGAATGCGAGTCCCAGATGTTGCTTATCAGGGCAATTAAAGCTTATTAGTGCACTCCCAACCCTGACATTTAGAGTCTTCATTATTGGTGATGCATCCAGAGGTCATTTGAATATCAGATGCCAGGCTGAGCTTGCAGAGCTTTCTAATAGAAAATGCATTTTTTTAATTCAAAAACTAATCAAAATTTGCTCTGGAGTTAGTGAGTTATGTGAATTCCTCATCAGAGCCAGACTGGGGAGGTAGTAAAGCAGAAGGAACAGAATGAACTTATTACAGACAATGATGACTCCAGGTCTGAGTTTTGAAAGGCAGGGATATCAGTGAGGAATGTATTACCATATGTTTAAAAAGAGATTTCAATAGCACCAATCAAGGCATTAGCAGCAATAGGGACAAATCCAAGTGCACTAAAGCTGTTAAGATAGCTCCTGTCTAGCAGTCCTGGCAGCACATTTGATCCTAGGAGCAAGAAGCATCTGTGAATCAAAATCTGCTTCCAGGTTTCTAGGCACAGGAGGTACCTAGAAGTGCTGGGAGCTGCTTTCCATTCATTTAAAGCATGCAAGGAAAAATTTAAATAGGGAATAGAAATTTAGTCTCGATTTTATACTGTGGTCATCTAAACATAGAATCACAGACATCTCTTGTTTCACTACATCTTGAAAGCATAAGTCATGGCACAGGTACCAGTGCCTAAAGGACAGCACAGGCCTGTGGTTTGGATATCTGATCTCTACCCTCGTGGTCTTTTCTATATTTCACTTTCTTTGTCAGTCCGCTGGGACCCTTCTGCTCCGAATGCTCCGAGATTTACCAGTGAGGTGCTGAGGAAAACCATCACCATGACCCACTGTGCACCTTTATCTGCCAGCTTCCTCTCCCTCTGCAGGCACACCTTCTCAGCACCACTTCTCAATCCTCCTGTTGTGCATTTTTATCCAAGCTGCCTCACACCTCCCTCTTTACCATACCTGTGGGACTGCCCATGCTCAGGTCCTTTCCTGCACCTTTCTGTTTCAGGCGGCCTTGGGCTGAGTGGTCTCAGTCTCATCCCTTAGGTTTGATGTCATCTGCCTCTCATTTGCTTGCTACATTTTGTTCCTCAGGACAAGGACCTGCCTAACTCGTGTACTGCAGGGCTCTTTGATTACAGGTTGGGCCAAAACATCCTAAACCAAGACCATCTGCCTTGAAGTGAAAGAAAATGCATTGACAGCTGGAAATCAGATGGACAGTTAAAGGCGTAATGCCCTCCAGATGCCTGGAAGAAACAGTTTGTTTTGGCTGCCTGTTTAAGGGAAATAAGGATTTGCAGCGAAGCTGGAAACTGTTAGTCCGTAAGTGTTCCTCTTCACTGATCATCATGGACAGAAAGATCCTTGGGAGAGACCTAGAGAAGAGAAGATAAACAAGGCGGAAGATTCCTGTGATGTTGTAAATAAGCTGAGAGTGCAACTGAGAACAAATAAACTCAAAGATTTACTGCCTCCAGAATAGCACGTTTGTGGCTGCTCTAGTGGAAGTGGTTAATTGATTGTTTCCCTGGTGAAGCAGGCTCTGACTGATTGAACCATGGAAAGCTCTGATAGATTTTTCCTGCTAGCTCTTCCTCTTCTCACTAGTCATGTAGCTTATATTTTTGCCTTCAGTCTTAGGTGTCTGGGTCAGCCTAAGAAGTTAAGTTTTGTAGAGTGGAGTGAGAGGATATACTGCTGCCTCCCTCTTGTACTCCCCTACAGTTCTGTGTATGCCTGTTTGGAAATAAACCCAAACTCCCTGGTTTGTGTGTGTTGCTCTCTCAGCCCTGCCTGCCCACTGCTTGCTCAAAAAAGAGTCCACGTGCTAGAAGCAAAAATGCAGCAGAGAAACAAACCCCTCTAGTGAAAACACATCTCGTGCATAAATCTACTCAGAGTAAATACAGCATCCCTAAGGGTAAGGAGAGTTGAGCTTCTCCTGTCTCACACCACCTCTCCTTCCCCAGGGTGAAGCTGGTGCCAGAGCCCGGCAGTTCATAGCTGCTAGTACATCATGTTCTCCAGCTCATGAAAGCAAATGCAAACCTGATCATCCCTGCTGTCCAGGGCTGTAATTGATTCCCTTACCTAACTCAAGTTCCTCTTGATCTTTCTGGGCAGGCTGGAGGGCAGGAGGTGAGATGTGCTGAGCATGGATACAGATTACCACTGAATAAACACCACAGAATGGCCTGGCATTGCCACCTCCAGTCTTGCAGCTTTACAGCAATATAGGATGGTGCTGAGAGATAGTGAGGCAATGTGCCCAGCTACACCAAGTACCAGTTTCACTGGGCTTGGTTGTATAACTTGTATAACAATATGTATTTTAATTTATTATTCCTCGTTATTTATGTTGAGGGAATATTGCAGACTGATGCAGAGTGAAAGCCTCTCTATTCCCGAAGTGCTCACTGTCTAAGTAGTCAAGACAAAGAGCAGAACTCATACAAGTTCAGGGTACAAAGCATAGGAGTTTTACTTGGTTTGCCCCAGACAACATAAGGAAAGTCTTTGTTGGAGCTAAGATTTGAATGCAGATTTCCTACCTTGATCTCAAGACTACTGTCTGCTTTTCACTAATGCAAGCAATATTCTAACCTTAGCAAAATTTCATTGTAAGCCAGACAGGCTTTTACAACATCCTTTGCTGGCTGGGATCCAGCAAGCCAGGTTTGTTGATAGCCCAACCACATGCATATGCTGCTGTGGCATAGCAAGTGCTGCCCTAAAGAGCCAGAACACTACACTGTGTTCATGGTGGCATTCAAAACACATTGCACTTACTTAAACCCAAATCCCATCTAGAAGCAGTTTTGTGTTCAGCCTTGCAGTTCTTCCACCCATTTCTCCTAATATCCTTTTGACTTAGAGTCACATCTCTCTTGCTATCAAAACCGAGCCCACAAAGGTGCTAAACCACTAGTGAGACAGAGCCAAGAGGATGAGTAATGCAATGCTGTCATTATTAGGTCCCTTGCTAGCTGTGCTTCTCAGATTTGTCTAGCCTGGCTTTTCCCAAGGGTTAAGAAAACTTGACGCTATACAGTACATGCTGTACTCTGTTTTTACTGCTGGTACCTACTAAATCTGGACAGGTTCAGCCCATTCAGTGGCTTCCAACCCCTGGGAGGAGTGTGGGAATGGATTAGGCACTGCCATGGGGTATAACTCAGCAGACTGTCCTCTGCTTCACTATGCCTTCCCAAATGTTGGGGCTTTGTGTTGCTTGGTGTTTTTTTCCAGTTCAGCCAGACAATATGGCAAATGGATGTTAAATCAGGCTGATTCTTTTCCAGTGACTAAAATGTGGACCCAGACTGATGAAGTGCAGGGTAGTGTAATTTGCAGACAAATGTTGTCTGGTCCAATATTCAGCCACAAGCAAGAGGGAAGAAGAGACACCTGCATATAGAAAATACTGTTAAGAGCAGGTTCTTGCTTATCCACTTCCCTGGTTTATCATAAACACGTCACCTCCCTAGGGCCCGTGATATTCCCCAGCTTTCCAGACTTTGAAATGTTGGGCACACTGAGGAAGAGTTTGAAAGACATGGGAAAAAGAGGATAGAAGAGCAACAGCAAGAAAGAAGCCAAACCTGCTGAACTTTAGGAGGCACAAGAGGAGAAGGAAAGAACTGGGGACTTTAACCAGTCTGCAGACGTTTTGCAGCCACAGGCAAGTTCAAGACAGCCAGAGAAATGGACTTAGAGCCAGGAGCAAAAATGAGACACTAAGTAAGAACTCATCTACAGCTTAATGAGAGAAAAGCTCACCTGGAAACTCAATCAATAGTTATAAGCATCTGGATATTAAAGCAGCAGGTTGATTTGCCACAAGTGGTAGAGTGCTGCAGCTCAGGTGGATGTCTGTCCGGCATGGGTGTGAAAACAGAGAGGCTGCTTTTGAAAACCTGGACCACAGTGTCTTCATCCTACACAGCATTCTGTGGAGTGGAGATTTTGTGGAAAATATCCTGAAGGTTTGAGTGAAAAGCATTAGCAGATTGTGGCAGAATGAAGGCATGGAATTGTGCAGACAACCCACTTCCTTCAGTCCTTTCATTCATAGCCGCTTATGGTGTTGGCATTGTCACAAGTGGAGGCGATACTGGGAATGACAGGTAGAATTTAGTGCATTTGGATTTTAATCAGTAATTATTGTAAAACACAATAATGCTTCAACTAGTGGGTAATTTAACTCCAATTCCAAAAATACAGACTCATCCACTTTAGCTATAAATTTTCAGCCTCTTTCCTCCAAGCAAACTAGCATATAGAAATGTATGAATGATAACCAAGCAACGTAATGATGGCTGGAGAATTAAGATGTCTTAGAACTATTCAGCCAAATTACATAGCAATAGTATGGCACCTGTCCCAAGTCATAGAAAGATTCAGGCTTATTTCTCTCATTGACATTAAAAGGACTATGTGTCCACCTGCTTCCCCTTGCACACACACAGTGTGTGTGAGAGTAAATGCTTAAATATTGTTGTAATGTTAACATTCAGTGCCAAGACTGGCAAGTTCTGCTTACCTGGAGGGAATACAGAAAATAGACATCTTGTCCTTCTGGTATTAGCTTCCGAGTTTGAAAATACAAATCTAGCTTTTTAAGTAAGGGTGTGTTTGTGAGCTGCCTCCATGTGCTGTAGTTCAGCAGCCCTCAGTGCAGAACGCCTCCAGTCATCCTTGGGAAGAATCCCACAGCAGGGATCACCCCATGCCT
Organism: Forpus xanthops; assembly: GCA_032466535.1. Classification (NCBI taxonomy): domain Eukaryota; kingdom Metazoa; phylum Chordata; class Aves; order Psittaciformes; family Psittacidae; genus Forpus; species Forpus xanthops. The sequence goes on from JASSUY010045850.1 coordinate 6,641, forward strand.
TGGCCAGCCCCAGTGCCCCAAGCCAGCTTTGCAGGGCTTGGGTAGCTCAGCCCCTTGTCAGGAGGTCAAGAAACCCAGAAAATCATAGAATCTCAGGCTGGTTTGGCTTGAAGAGACCTTAAAGCCCATGCAGTTCCAACCCACTGCCACGGGCAGGGACACCTTACACTGGAGCAGGGTGCTCCAAGCCCCTGTGTCCAACCTGGCCTTGAACACTGCCAGGGACGGGGCAGCCACAGCTTCTCTGGGCACCCTGTGCCAGTGCTCCCCCCAGCATAGTAAAGAATTTCTTCCTAATATCAAATCTCAATCTCCTCTCAGGTTAAAGCCATTCCCCTTTGTCCCATCCCTACAGGCCCTTGTCCAAAGCTCCTCTCCAGCTTGGTCTTAGCCCCTTTAGGCACTGGGAGCTGCTCTGAGGTTTCCCAGAGCCTTCTCTCCTCCAGGCTGAACAAGGGCATGTAAACTCTGTGCTGCAGCAACGCGTGTGCTGCTGGTGCTGGAACTGATTTGATTCAGGTTTTCCTGCAGTCTGTGGCATAAACCCTCCCTTAGAGCAGACACCCTCAGCAGCTCAGTGAATGGTAATTTAATTTAGATTTAATGTTAGTTCCTTTAGTTGCCAGAATAAATACTCATGTGGATGAAATGTTCCTCAGGGTTGCATGTCTCATCTCGACATTCCTGCTTCCTCCACAGGAGTGGCATATTGGGATCATCCATGCTGCTGAAGTCCGTTGTTTTGGGACTACCATCCACTTTGCACACATGCTCTCAGCTTGGGAGGCAACAGGTTTGTGAAATATCTTTTTTAAATTAGTCTGCTGAGCCTGTAATAAGAACAGGACAGAAATAATCCTGTGCGCAGCTTCCTACAGATGGGCTTTAGTACTTGTAAAAGTTGTAGCAAATGGATTTGCTCCGGGCTTGGATAGACATTGACAGATTTATAGAATGAGATGCAACGTAGTGGCTGCAGAAAAATTGCTTCTTGGAGGGAGAAGTCACTGCAAGCACTTGAGGATAATCCAGATGTGTTGCTGTCTTGCACCTGCGATGAGGCTGGTCTCAGCCAAAAAAGCTTTTGTGTCCTGCAGTGTGGGGCAAGACCCTAGAAACCAGTCAAGAAAGGGAAAAACGCTTTTTCTTCATCTCAAAAGCCAACAACAGTTTGGTAAAACACATTTGTATTTTTACAGTTCTGCCCCAAAGGCTGCATTTACCCTTTTCCTTGTTTTTTCCCCCCTGTCTTTTCTCTCCCTCTTTTCTCCAGGCTGCGATAACCGTGTTCCAAAATGAAAGGAAGATTCGCTTGTCTGCAGTTACCAGGGGGCTAAATTTGTTATACATTATGCACATTTTTCACTATGCAGCATTTTTGCTGAACTTGAGAGGAATAATGTTACATAAGGAGCCCCAACTGATTGTTTATAGAAGACTATACAAGAGAAATAATTTGAAGCTGTGACTCAAACTGTGTAACTACAAACTGAAGGCAAGACCAGTTATGATCAACCAAGTGATAGCACAAGTTTTACCATAATACCCTAAAACACTGCATCAACTTGAAAATAGAGAGCTCAATAACCTGTGATGTTCTTCACAGCAAACTCACTTTTAGCTTCCCAGCTCTCATCTGTCTGCTGGCATAACCCATCTGAAAGCCAAAAATAATGTGCATTACCTTTCAAAATGCCTTATCTATATATGCCATCATATTCTCTAAATATAGAAAACTCTAGGAGGAAATATAAGGGATTTTGTACTGGGAAGAATATATATCTTCTGGAAGTTTAAATTAAAGAAGAACATGATAAAATTCACTACAAGCATATCTTGAAATATATTTTTACATGGATTGCTTTAGTAGTCTCAGAGCCATTATATTTCTTATCATCAGTCTATAAAGATAGATTGGCTCTGGTACTACCAGTAAAAACACAGATAATGTTTTCATGTTTTCACAGACACTATATTTAACACTAAATGCTTGGATATATCTCTCCATTTCTTATCTCACCAGTCTTATTTTTATTCCCCTCTTCACATTTCACTTCAGGTTTTTTTTTTTTTCACATTTGCAAACTCATCAAATCCTTCATCTTTGTCAGTCTTTTTGAGGGCATCGTTGTCAACATTCCTAATTCAATTCAGACTGGGTTCCACGCTTTCTGCCATAGAGAACTCTTCAAATTGCTTCCAGTCTTCAAAATTTAGTCCCACTCATTCAAACACTCATTGAAGGTGATGTAAAAACAGCTTACCATATTTTTTCTTGCTGCCAAAGACTCACTCACTTTCAAGTTCAACTATTAAAGTGTTTATCATTATTGTCTGAAAGCGTGCCCTTTTTGTACTTCAATTCTTACCATTCAAGGTTTGATGTTCCCTGTTTCACAAAGGTTCAGTGTTCAGTTTCCTTGACTCCAGTAGAAAACAAACCATCTTCAGTTGGCTTTTGACAAAACGGAGTTGCAGCACTGATTCAGGACTGCTGAAAAACTGCTTTAATAAAATAGGACACTTGTCACATGAAAGAAAATATGATTTGAATGCGTCTTAGAGGTCAATAAATCTGCTGCTGGCTGGGTGTAAAGATAACTACCTTGTCTTACAAGGTACAAGACTTGCTTTTAGTTTATTTCAATAAAATAGTGAAGGATGTAGAAATAAGGGAAGTAACTATTCACCACTGACTATGCACCAGCGCATACTGTACTAGCTCTTCTCTGGATCCCTTATGGGCTGGGTGGACAGGATAATCCCCATCCTGGAGGCTGAGGTTTAGGGGGGTTTTAGTTTTATAAACACTGTTTGCTTTCCTCCCTCCTACTTGCCTAAAATTGGCATCAGTAAAGGAGGCAGGAATTTAATTTCTCCAGCAGTGTCTGCCCAAGGTCTTAGTAGGCTCTTCAGCATTGGTACCAGCTCACTATGGGGGATCCCATGGCTCGAGTCCCTTTTCAGTTTATTATTTTTTTGCTTTTCAGGACAAAATACACTCAATGCTGGAGCCCTGGATGGACACTGGAGGAGATGCTGCCCCTATGCACACTTCCTTCAGTCCCTAGCTGATTGCTCTGCCAGGCATCTACCCAGCTTCCCTGTGCCAGGAGCTCTACTCCCTATCAAGGCCAAGAGTTACAGTGGCCTTACACATTAAGTATTTGAAGAAAATGTGAACTACTGAGATATGAATAGATTAGGTGTCTGGGCAGCTGAAGGCCAGGCTTAAGCTCAGAGCCCTGAATTCTCTGAAAACTCTCCTATAATGAACTTAGCAGCAGAAACCTGTGCACCTTATGAAGTGTACCCCGGCTCCATGGGGTTTGTTCCCACTGCCTGGCTGCTGGGGGAGCTGCAGGATGCTAAGCTGCAGCGCTCAGCTCTGTCATCTCCACCTTGCTGGGATGGGGCCTTGGCACTGGCAGTGCAGGAGCACTCCTGTCCCAGGTCCAGGCTGTGGGTGTTACATGTGTTGATGCAATGGAAGAACCCACCTAGTTCTTCCTCATGCAGGAGACAGAGACAGGGAACACCTCTTAAGATACCTGCTCTCATCATATCACGAGTCCCCTTTGTCCCTCTTCAGTGCACAGCTTTATTGTGGATGTTAGTCCTTGATGAGAGGAAGAGCATCTCCTTACGGATAGCAGGGTTTCTCTGATACTGCTTCATTTTCCCAGCTTTTAGCTAGACCTGTGCCATCTCCCTGCTCTTCTGTGGCCCCCCATGCATGCACAGGGAGCCAGAGGCAACCAGTGCTGTGCCAGCACTGTACTGGGTGGGATGCCCAGCATGGCACTGTCCCTCCTTGGCTACCCATCAGAGAAAAATATAGAAACTGCATCCATCTCCAAAAGACTTTGATATTTAGTTTTCTTTCCGTTTGTTTTAGCTATTTTCTGAAACAATCTCAGCAGTGAAAAGCCTTTTCAGAGTAAAACAAGTGGTTTTCTTTCTCCTGAAAATGCTGAAACAAGATGTTTGGATGCTGCCAGATCTTTTTGTTTGTTTGTTTCATTTCAAAACAACATTCCAGTGAAATGCAGTCAATTTTGTGAAGTACTTTGATTTCGATGGGCTTGTGTATGATGGCTTAAATATTTTCCTGGCTATCTCCACTTGGGAGAAGTGGGAAGGAAGGCAGACCAGATGTCATACAAAACTGGCACCAATCTCACAAACAGCCTGAGAAGTGCGGGAACATGGTGTGGGTACATGTGGAGCTCAGGAAGGGACATTCTAAAAGAAGAGAGAGTCATGGAAACCTGTCTGATGATGGGTCCATGGAACCACTGGTGGCCTGGTTCTGGTAGCAGCCTCTGTTGCTGACTTTCCAAGTGACCTCAAGCAAAGTGGCCTGTGAGAAGGAAATAATAGAGTGACCCCTCAGACCATCTCAGATCATCTGCTGAGAATTTAGGCTTTTTAAGGCTGTGATACCCTTTTGCATTTCATTTTGAACAGAAGCTTGAACAACATAGCCCTCATCTAGGTTTTGGGCTCTTTGCTTTGTGCAAAGCAAGCAAGAAGATTAATTGCCTGGACCTGTGAGTTTTTGTTAAGACAGGCTGTGGCAGAAGAATTTAAATGCATCCTGCAGACACAAAAAGAAATTCAGGCTTTGCAAAGTCAAAGAGAAGCAGTTTTGCCCTCCTGGGAACTACAAAATAGGTTGGGATGCCAAAAATAACCTGCTACTAGTTATAGATGCTCCAGCTCTTTTACTGAGACATGAAAACCTGAGCTGAGTTTAATACAAGACACTTCTTTAGTGTCATTGTGACCTTCTGCAGATCTCCCACCCCAGCTCTAACTAAATTACAGCTGAATCCATCCTGTCACTTCATTGCTCTATTCTGGCTCTTGCGCTGAGCTGGGCTCATGAATCTCAGTGAGATTCAACAGCTCCATTTCATTTGCATGAAAACCTGGTTCCCGAGTGGCTGGTCCATATTGTCAGGAAAGGGAGTGGAATTTGGGCTCCTATTCTCAGAAATACCCAGATGAGATGGGAGCTTCTCAGTGGTGGTTTTGGGATTGGGGTTGCTGCTTCTATTGGTTTAGGACTGGAGACCTGGCTGGCTTAAGAGGTTTAACACTTTCACACTTGGATCAGCAGAGCAGCAACCGACACTAAATTTCAGAAGGAAAGTGTTTGGCCTTCTTAAGAGAGGTACAGCCCAAGGATTTTCCTAAGGGAGATTATCTAGATCACAAATCAAGCTGGTGAATTCCTCCTCTAGAGACCACTGGACACAGGCAAAACAGAGGAGATCATCAGAATAGGCCCACAGAAGAGCAGAGTGAGCACACACAGACGTTCCTGTTCAAGCACAGAGAGCAATCCCAAGTGCTCTCCGTGGAAGTGGAGGAAGTTAGAGGCCAGAGGTGATGGCAGGGAGGGGTTGAGATGTGGAGGTTGGCCCTTCTCCTCCCCTCCTGTTTAATTACAGCTATTACATATTTCTTATGCTCTTTTCTAGTCTCAGGAGAGCCAGACCCTCATCTGTGTTTTGGAGAAGCCATGAGCTGAACAGAGGCAGGATTTCAACTAGGGACAAGTGGAGGGGAGATCAACAGTCTGATATTAAGGGCTGGAATGCTCATGCCTCCTGCTCCCTGTGCCCTTGCTCCTGCAGCGTGTGAGCAGAGGGGTGAAGAAGGGCAGCCAAGGGGGTCACTGGAACAAAGAGAGATAAACAAAGGATAATCTTTCAGGCAATAATTCATCATTTAAAGCCAAAGCAGAGAAACAATTTCCCAGCTAGCACAGCATTAAACAGATGGACTAAACCACTTTGGCAGGAAGCAGGTGTATTGGGGCTCAGAAAACCCATCCAGCCACAGCCACAGGCGGTTATCCCACGACTCAGGTGTTTCCAAGCCTGAATGGCTAAATCCCTCACTGTAGCCATTGTTTTCATTGATTTATTTATTTGCAGGAAGGGCCAGTGATGTCTCTGGAGGATGCCTGCAGTGGTACAGCCCCTGCCTGAGGAACAGATGCTCTTCTGGCAAATCATTTCCATTTGCAAGACTTCACATCAAGAGAGCAAACATGAGCCATTTGTGCTGCCTTCACCTCAGCCTCCTCCTCTATCCTCAGCTCTGCCCTGGCCTTGCCACTGCCAGAGGTATGATGTTGTTTCAGTGTCAAAGCATGCAGTAACTGTTAAGTCTCCTGCTGATTTGCCTGGTTTGCTTCAGGCAGAGCCCTTAGTTCATCCAGGTCATGTCAGAGGTGGAACAGAAGCCAGCAAGAAAAGGGGGAAGGCCCAGGAGGAGGTTGGTTAGTGCTGCAGTTTGGCACTTACACATTGATGAATTTTCTGAAGGCAGAGAAGGGGCCGTGGCTCCATTACTGGGGTACTGCAACTCCGTAGCCGTGTGGCATGAAAGCATCTTTCCTTTCCTCCTCTACCCAGGAGTGCCAGGCAGAGGACAGGTTGGTGCTGGGGCAGCCACCCATCTGCTCTGGAACCTGGCGGGGAGAAGGAGGAGGAGAAGAGCTCGGAGCTACCCAGAGGCGGCTGATGCTGCTGTTGCTGTTGGCAAGCTGTCACTCTGACACCTCGCTTCTCAGAGCTCTGACGTCAGATGCCTCTGACAAACTTTGCTGTCAGTCAAAAGCCTTTTCACAAACAGAGGCAGTGACAGTTTGCAATGCAAACACCAGTCCTTGCTGGCTTCTCTCCCTTTTTGCTGTTTTCAAGCACACAGATTTAAATTTTAAATCTCTGGTACATTAATGGCCTCCTGAGCAAATGAACCTTCTCACGGTCTCTAGTGTTGTGTCCTCTCCTCTGCCTGGTTCCTGCCTGGCTTCTGCCTATTGCCACAGCCCTCAAACTAGCCCTGGCCCTAGGAAGCCTTCTTGCAGCAAACCAAGAGCTCAAAGCCTTGGCTCCACCAAAACCACAAATCTCTCAGGAACCAGAAGTATGGGAAATGGTGAGCAGAACAAAAGCCTCATCTCCTAGGGCTGACCATGCTTAGCAGGTGGCTGAGGTCCTGCAAAGGCTCACTCATTCCACCTTCCCCTCCCATTCATTTTTCTTTTTCTCCCTTTCCTCCTTGCTGGAGGAAGCAATGCTGGCCCTTCTTTGAAGATCTTTGGTCCTATGGTATGAGGCTCTGGGGAAAGGCAGAGATGATGCAGTGAGGCAGCACAGATGGGCCAGGCAGTCAGGCTGATTCCCTTTTCTCCTCCATCCTGAGATGTATTGGATCCCAGGAAGTGTAGTATTTTCTCGAACATGTCAGTAAATCCCCCTGCACTACAGGAGGTCACCTTCCCTAATCTACGATGTCCAATTGCATAACTGAGATACTGAACAAATAGCTTAAACTTAATCTTTGTTTGCTTCCATCTCAAGCATGGCAAATCAATTCCTGGGCAAGCAGAGCTTCAGCACAGGGCTGGGAACACACACTGGTCACGTCAACCTCCAAAGAGCAGAAAATATAAGATAAATAAACCAAGTGAGGTTTTTCTGCCTCTTGCAGCTCCTCTCCCAGTCAAACATCAAGGCAGGGCTGGGATTTCAGTGCCTGAAGCAGCAGATTTGCAAGGCAAGGTTCTGGCGCCAAGGCAGGAAGTGTTGCTCTGGATGTCAGATGGGTGTCAGTGTCATGTGGTGCCAGCTCTCAGAAACCCTCCCACCCCATCCAGTGCCAGCGGGAGCATAGCTCCCCCAGTAGACTAAAGACAGCAAGGAAAGGGACAGAACACAGGGCAGCAGGACTGAAGCAGGGCTTGGAAGGTGTCCTGGTGGCAGTGCAAGTGATGGGAAGCAGAAAGTGATTCAGTTCTCTTGTTTCCCTCCATGCTCATTTTTCTTTGGTTCATTAATGACTTTCATACAACAACAGGGATATTAATAGGATGCTTCAATTCCAAATATCCCATCTCCCCCCTCTACTCCACCCCTCTTACCACTTTCTGGCACTCTGACTTCTTTCACATTAATTAAATAACAACCTTATACATCTCATCAGGGGAATTAAAAACCTGAACACACTGGCCATCTATTACCCCAGTCACTACAGATGGAGCAGAGCAAAACCAACTCTTTTCTCCCTGCCATATTTTTTCCTTCTCCCTGTTAGAATAAGGGTATGCCTTAAATATCCAATCCCAGCCATGACCACAGTGGGTAGGAAATGCTATGCTCCTAAGGAGTTCTGCCTGCTCTGCTTCCCTGTCCTGAGCTGCTCCAGCCGGTGTCAAGTGCATGTCATGAGCTGTCACTCTCCTCCACATGGCACGGATGTCCCAAGCCCTTTGAAGCTGAGCCCCGCTCCCTTCTGCTCTCTGGCTGCTTCCAGGGGCAGATTTAGGACTTCTCTGTGCAAGTCAAAGCTGCATCTACCCCAGCTCTGCAGCAAGATCTCATTGATTGTCTCTTGCATCCATTGCCCAGGGTGAGGGAGGAATAAATAGCACTTGGCATGCTGCGGTTTGCAGCTTGCCCTTTAAAATGCAGACTCCTGCAGAGCCCCTCTGCATCGTGAGCTGCAGCTCAGCCCTTTGCAAGGCAAACACAGTGCAAGTCATATTGCTGCTTGCGGCTTATTTCAGACACCAAAAGTTAGGAGTCAATTCATGTTGCATGCTCCCTTAGTAGAGTTTTAGTGTGGGCACCCATCAGACAGCGGGGATGGGGCCAGGTTGGAGTTATCTGAGGGCTCAGACCACTCTCAGAGGTGGAACATAATTCCACAAATGCATCCCAAGGAGCTGGGGTTTGCCTGGGCACCTGTGTGGCAGGAAGGTACCTCTGTGGCTCCAAAACTGGTGCTGCCAGGAGGCAACAACAGCAGCAGCATGGGTTTCTGAGGGAAAACCAGCAGAAATTGGATGAGAAGGAGCACACACTCCTCTCTCCAGAGCTGCAGAGAAGTCCTAAATCTGCCCCTGGAAGCAGCCAGAGAGCAGGAGACTGCTCCCCACCCCACAGAGCATCTTCTGCTCAGGAATTGAAAGCGTCAGCCTCAAATCTCCTAATTTACCCTGAGTTTTTCTCTTTAATAGTATTCATAGTGGGAGCCATCTGGACCAGGTACTTTATTAGCTTAGAATAATTCAACTGCTTGCTTAATCTCATCCCATTTCATAGGGTTTGCTCCAGTTTCCTCATGGTGCAGCCCAGGACAGGGCAGCACTGCTGCTCTCACTCTCCTGGCTGACATGTATCTGTCACCTCACACCCTAGTGGGTCTCTAGAGTCCCTCACAAAGCCTCCTTGACCCCTGGCAGAGGCAGAGCTTGGCAGTCCCCAGTGGCCCAGCCATCCAGTGCCACGTTCCTCATCAGGGGCCTTCCCCAACCTCCTGGGAGCCCAGCAAGTGAGGCTGCTCCTGGCTGTCCCAAACACTGGCCTTATTACAAAGCCATAATTGAGCCTTTATCAGCCTAAATGATTACATTTCCCTCTATTGAGAGAAACCAATTTGCCAGCAAGTTTCCTTCTGCTCTGCCTGTAGCAATAAGTGGTCTGCAGCTGGTGCCAGGCTTTCTGAGCATGCGTGGAGGGGATGGCTGTCACGGACATCATGTTCCTGTCCACTCCTCTCTTTTCCCCTTTCTTTGCTCTGCCGGAGAAACAGCAGGAACCACATGAATGAGATCATCTGCTCAAAGATTACTCACACTGAATTAATCACCCAGAACGGCAGTAACCACAGTGGGAGTGAGCCAGGGCCACTGGGGAAGGTGCTGGTGGCTTAGGAGGGGAAGCAGCCCCATGCAGGGATGATGTTTCCTGGGCAAAGGTGCTGGAGGGAGAGGCCTTTGCTTTTCCCTGTCTGCTGCTGACCCAGGGCTTTTGCAAGGCATGTAGCAGAACTTGTGTGCAAAGCCCAGAGGGCACAGTGCTGTGCGCAGCTCTTTTATCCTCCCAGGAGGACATGGGGAGCAGGGGGTGTCAGCAAGGTGTGTGAGATGGTCCAGTGCTGCATCCCTGCAGAGGTTGTATTGTAGTGCCAGGGAAACAGCACCTGAGGACATGGGAGAGAGCACCAAGTCTGTGCTCTGATGGCCCTGGTGTGGCCATTTCTCAACAGGGTGCCTCCTCCCATAGCTCCCTCTGTGCAGAGCCAGCACAACAGGGACTGAGTTATAGAAGACTGATAGAAAACTGCAGCTGCAGAAAACATCCAATTCCTTCCCTCCATCTTTCCATAAATTAGAATTGTTTATCCAGACAAGAGAATCAAGCTTCTCTCTAATAAGAAGCCAGCCTTGAGCTAGGTGAATATTTCCCTCCTGTTGCCTTCCTGCTGCCCACAGCTGGGAAGTGGGCAGGGAGGATGGTGATGGACCTGGAAGGATGCTGCACCCAAGCACAGCTGGCCTAGGAGTAGCTGTCAGCATTTGTAAAGCTGTGTGACAGGAAGGGGACTTGGCCTAGGTCAGCCTGTAGTGGCAGGTGACCACAGCCACAGTGACAAGGAGAGCATTTTCGTAGCAGTAGGTTACCACACAGTGCCTGTGATGCTCTCAATGGGTGCAGCGTCAGGTACCCACACCAGGTGTGCTGCTCCAGCTCTGCCTTGTCCTCTCCCAATAGAAAATGCAAAAGGGGAAAAGGTCTTTGGGACAGGGCACAAGCTGGTATTGCCCAGACTGACCCAATTTGGGAAACAGTGTGAGTCTCAGTGAGAATGAAGCAATTGCACTAGGATGGAAAGGACAAAGCAGCACACAGAGCCAAGGGGAGTGACCCAATGTAGAGCAGCGGGTGAACCAGCAGCACAAATGAGAGATGACAGAGAACAGACCATTTCTCCCACTGCTGTGTCAGCCGTGACAGTTCCCCAGTGGGGTCTCTGCAGCCTGCATGGAACCTGTGCCCACAGGGACATGTCATGGCTCAGCACAGTGACACAGCCTCCTCCTGCTGCCACACCAAGCACCAGACTCCACTGGAGCTCTGGAGCAGCTTTGATCCTCAGCCAGCAACTGATGCAGCAGGGAGCCTGAACAGCAGCAAATGCATTTCTTCACAGTTGAGGCTGAAGTGTTCATGGTGCCATGGATCTGACCCACAAACACTGCAGTGTGTGCTTAGTATTTTGCTCCCTGTCCTAGACTGCTCCTTTCTGCTCCCGACTCCTGGCCTCTGTGGTTCATTTAATCGCTTATGGTTATATCCTTGTTCATCTGGCACAGACATGCATTCCTGCCAGATAAAGCGATGGTCAATGCTCAGGTCTGCCAACAGGACTGAGTTATCTCCCACAGAGGATCTCAAAGCATTTTGCATTTGTCACCCCACTTGCAGAGGCGCAAGAACACGAACAGGTTTGTTAAACATTATCAAGCAAGATGAGCACTCATGCCCAGGTGACTGGCACTAAGGATGAGCTGCAGGGAGCTGCTACATGAGGACACAGGGGCCAGCACTGCCTGCATCAAGCCATGGACACTCAGTTTTACTTCAGCAAGTATTTTTGCAGGCAGTGTTGTTCTAATAACATGACAATATCCATCACAAAGCCAGAGAGGGATGCTGCACTGTTGCTGGGGACAACCATCTCCATTCAGCTCCAAGCTTGGCTCCTGGTTCCAGAGTCAGTTATGGAATCAGCTGCACAAAGCCACTTAAATTTGAGGTACCAAAGGGGAAAAGCATTTTCCAAGCTCCTGCTCACTCCCCTACAGCGATGATGCTAACTCTAAATCAGACGTTTGCCTTGCACAGCTATGGGTGATGATGATGATGATGGGTTTGGATTAATTTATCAGATAGAAGATATATACCTAAGGACCCAGCCCTGGGTGTGAGCCCCGGCAGCCCCCAGTCCCTGCTCCCCACCTCCCCTGGTTGTTGCAAAGCCACTGCATGTCTCCAGCTGAGGCTGCAGAGCCCAGCAAAGCCCATTAACAACCGCCCAGCATCCCACAGGAGGAGCTGGGCTTCAGTACCCTGAGCTCTAAGGTAACAAGGAGGTTGTGTCCCTGCAGTGTGTTAAGACAGCCATCAGTTCAAAATAGGGATGCTCAGACACACGCTTCCCAGTGTGAGTGCAGGCAGGGAGGGAGGGCTGTGTGTATGTGCTCAGGGCTTCTTTGGGGTTTTAGGAATAGCAGGGAAATTAAGTAGTTTTTGGCTCCCGTTGGTGCTTTCTAGAAAATCACATGCAGTAATGAAATGCTGGTGTGTGAACTCTAAGCAGTCAGTAGCCTAGATAATGTCCAAATGCACTTTGTGTTTTGCCTGCTTCAAAGAATCCAAACTATTCTTTGGATTTATGCTCATCATAACCCCAAACTCCTGTCCCACAACACACTTAATAAAGTATGGCTGAAAATATAAAGATTTAATAAAAACTTGGCAGTAATTTGGCTCTTAATCCCAAACACAATCTCTCCCCTCAAATAACTGCAGCCTCTGCAAGATTAAATTCTCCCTACGTATTGTTTGTAAGTCTGATACCTTCTATCAAGCTCAGCTGGGTTTTAAGTTCTTAAATCATGGCTCTGTAATTGCACATCTTATTCAGTCTGTGATGTAAGAGCTCCCAGGGAAGCTTCTATAAAGGCTTCTTCGTATTTGACAGTAGTGTGACACTTGTGTCTATTCTGGAGGCTACACAGGGTGGAGAATGCAAGGGGCCAATGCCTTCTAAAAGCAAGAGGAGGCTGTGACTCGTGTTGTCTTTTACCACTGAGCAGCAGGTCCCAGAAAAATCAGGACATCTGCAAACTGTTCTTGAACTGGCTGCTTTCTAAGTGATGGGGAATCTGTTCCTCAGGCAGAAAGGGCTTGGGGAAAGGTGGGAATAGTCACCCCCCTTGTCCTAGCCCTCATTTTCTTCCAGTAATTAGCAAAATCCCAATTCACAATGGATAACTGAATAGATGTTTTAAGTGGGGGCTATGAGGAGAAACAGGCAGTGATGAAAAGAAGTCTGAAACTCAAGAGACCTGGTACAGCACCAGACTCTTCCAGATGACCTCGGGCAAGTCCTTTGATCCTTATATACCCCTGGAAATGCCAATAAGGAGCCTTCCCTCTCCCCTTCCCTCATCAGCTTGGATTGCAGCCCTGCAGGGTAATGCAGGGCTGAGCTCTGGGCTGCCAGGACAATGGTCCACATCCAGGTGGAGCTGTGGAGTGAGGGGGACAGGGCTTGGGAGGGAGGGGAGGGGGTGCTCACACACTCTTTAACAGCCTTCCTCAGGCCAGGAATGTGCCGTGCTCCCTTCCCAGTGCTTCGATTGCCTTGTGCAGTGAGGGTAACTGGCAGGAGAGGCCAGCTGCAGTCAGGGCTCAGCCTCCCTCATCTCCTGCTACTTTATCCCAGCCCTCCTGCTCCCAGGGTGTCATACAGGAGCCTTTCTCTTCTTCTGAGGACTGTTTCAGGATCTGGAAGAACATTGCTGAGGCCACAGGCAGAGGCACACGGATGGGAGATTTACTACAGCTTCAGCACAGAGAAAATGTCCCTTGGTTTTATTGCATTTTGCCTGGACAAAAGCAGGATCCCGCAAAGGAAGTCACCTCGAAGGACCAACTCTGTTGGTTTTGTCTATGCAAAGCCCTCCAAAACTCCTGTTTCCCTGGAGCTTGATGAAGAAATGCCCTGCAAACAGCGCTGCTGCAATAGGCAGGTCCTCTCTGCATCTTGCTCACTCAGCAAAACGTCACAGCCTGGTTATATTTAAGTTTTCAGCCTGAATATCACTGTAACCTCCCATGCGATCTGCCTGGGCAGTGCCATAATTAATAGTGCCCTTGCTCAGAGTACAAGTGGAACATGTGATGGCTCAGCTAGCTATAAATCACGACAGAGTTTCCATCTGGTCCAGCATCTATTTATACCTCACCAGCCCCAATTAACTTTGAAACTTGGGACTTGTGGTTAAGGAGAAAAATTGTTCCTGAAAAGTGTGATGGGAAATGCAGTGATATGGATGGAAGGAGGAGATGGTGGAGGCTGCTCATTTCTCCGCAATGGCAACTGCATAGCACAGTGCTCCAGAGGGCACCGAAACATAGGTCCAGAGACTGAGATGGCTTTGAATCAGTTCAACACCAGCTGTAAAATCCTGCGGGAGACACAGGAGTTCAGGGCTCATAGTAAGTCCTGGATTCTAACACACATCCTCTAAAGTCAGCCAGTTGCCTGCCTGCCCTGGGCACTGCCAGCCATGGGTCTGGTCCCATGTCTCAGCCAAAGCCAGCAGCTCCACATGGCCAAAGGGATTGTAGGTAGGTCTGGCAGCACCAAGCAGAATGAGCTCTTTGGAAAACCATCTATGGGTGGTAGGACCAGGGTGAGGGTCTCCTCCATGAAGAGGCCTGGCCTGCAAGGTTGCTCTCAGTAGAGATTTGGGGCACTGAAGCCTGGCATGAGCCAGTCAAAGGAACACAGCAAATCCTGAAAAAATGGCACATCATAATCCTGTGTTCATCTACATTCCTTCAATACAGGCACAAAATTGAGCCAGGAGGGCTTGGCCCAACTTGAGAAAGCTCCTCAGCAGAGACTCCAGCACTGCCTCCATTAGAAAACAAGGTTTTCATCCTGGTTTAGAGACCTGCGGGGCCACTTTCCTGATGCACACATGAGCCCAGCACTGTTAAAGAGCACAGCCTGACCTGCTGCTTGACAGCCTGAAGTATCTGGAGAAATCTGAATTCAGCAGGTTTCATCCAGCTCTGAGGAAGGTCACAGATGTGAGGCTGAAACCACTTTGGGTCCATCTCTGCAAGCATAGCCCCTGTCACTGTTTTCCCAATGCTCCTCCTGTGACAGCAGGTTCTTGCCACCAGCTGAAGGCTGCAACTCCCTATTCTGTCCTCGAAGTATTTTGTGGTGCATTGCTGCAATCGAGCTACATCTTCCTCACCAGGTTCTGGGGCCAGTTTGAACTCAAGTCTTTGTATAGAATGACCCAATACAAAGAGGCCAGCAGAGCTGCTGTGGACTCCAGTGTGAGGGGCTACGGCTGGGTCACACTGGTGAGGGATAGTACAAGGAGTACCTGGGCCATAGCATCCCTGCACAGATCCCAGCTCCAAAGGGCAGTGGAGTGGCTGGGGAAGACAGGATGTGGAAGGCATTCTGGGGCCACATCTCTCTCTCCATCTATGCTGGATCAAAACCCCAGTGAGGGGCACAGTGCAGAAGTGTTGTGCTATTGCCTTCCTAAAAAGAGTCAAATTCTGCGTCTAGTTCTTTGGTACCAACCTCCTCCATCCCTCTCCCTCCTTTCTTCCCTCCCACTTTTCAGCTTTTTTGCTCTTGCAGTAGTATTACTCCTGGATTCCTGGCTGGCTCCCAGCTCAGGTAATTACATGCTGTCCTCTCGTATTTGATCAGGATATTTGTTCCCCTTGATTTCCTGTCCTACCCACCTGTGCAGTGCTACAGGCACCCTGTCACCCTGAGTGAGTGTATTTCCCTGGCAAAGGCAGTCATCCCACTGTGTGCTGCGCTAGCACTAAGTGAGCATTTTGTAAACCTGGGGTTATGGAACTGCCTTCCCCAGGGAGCACAATGGGCTGCAGGACTGGACACAGTGCCCTGTGCCAGTGTGGGGCTGCAGCGCTACCTCCATCCCCAGCAGGACCCCACTGATGGGGTTATTAGCTGGGAAATAATGGATTATTAGCTGAGAAAGCTCCCAGGTCCATCTTTAAAAGTCTGTGGCTCACACTATGTCACCTGTTCTTTTCTTTCTGTTTACAGGATCAATCTCCAGCACTTACAGCACACATCTGGTAGGAAGGTAAGAGAAACAGATTTAAGATGCCTGCTCTGCTTTAAAATTCACCAGGAGATCATGAACACAGCAGCAGCATCAAGCCCTTTGCCTGCACTCCAGGAACTCTGTCACCACTGAGTGGGAGCTGAGGATCCTCCACTTGCCTCTGGGCTTGTTTCCACCACGCTCCCAGGCGCGGGTGGATCACCATGCTGCAGCTTGCTCTATGGCAATGAGAACAAGCTCTAGGGATGAAGAAGTCCTACTTTCTAGCAAATCACATCTATTCTTGTGCTTTATGGACTCCATGGAAAGGGGCCTTGCAGAAAATTGGCAACAGTTTGCTTTTTGCCTCCAAGTTTCTAGAGCGGAGCTGTCTCATTAGCTAAAGGCTCACAGCACTGCAGGGAGAAAGATGTAGTTCTTAGAGAAAAGTGGAGCATGGTCCTCTTTCCTGAGGGTGGAGGAGAAACACCCTGGATGGAACTCAACTCTGCTGCAAGAAGCCACCTTTGTCTGTGCTACCTGACTCTAAAGCTCACTCTGCTCTCTGCAAGAAGGCCAGGCTGGACTTGACACAGGAATCATCTTGGAGCTTGATGCCTTCGGCTTTGTGGTGTGCACACAAAGCAATGCAATGTTATCAGTCTCGTGCAGCTGCATGTGAGTTGCAGTTTACAGACGGTCAGGCAAGAGGCAATACCACACGGACAGCTCCTTCTGCCCAGCGCCTGCTGGCTGCAGCTGATTAGTGTGAAACACTAGAGAGAAAGAACTGAATTATAAAGCCACGTTTTCATTCCTATGAGTATTCCAGAAGACTGGCATTCTTCCTTTGCAAAGTCTCTGGATTTGAGCTGGGTGGTAGAGAGGTGCCAAGCAGCCTGGGAATCAAGCAAGCTGCCTGGCGCAGGTTTGCTCCATGTGCAACAGTGACAACCCAGAGCAGCCTCTCTTTGCCACTGGTCTCAGCTTCCCAAGTGATGGGAACACTCCAAGAGGATGATTAGGCCTGCTGGGCTGGCTGGTTTCTCACTCAGTTCCCATGAGGCTTCTTCATCCTGGTGCTTGCAGACTCCCTCACAGCTCCCCTATGCTTGGGACCACTTGGAGATACTATTATTGCAAGGGCTGAGCCCTGGGGCAGGCAGAGCAGATGGATGTCTCCAACAGCAAGAAAACTGGAGAGGAAAGGGAGAGAGTGGGGGAGAGTAAAATCTGTGACACCCTTAGTGTTCATCAGTAATGGCTTCCTCTTAAAATTCCTCTAGCTCCAGGGGAGTTGTTCTGGGCAGTAAAGAAGGCAATAGACCATATGTGTGAGACTGGCCCTGTAGAAAACAAAACACCAATTCCAAGTTTTCTTGTGCACCCGTGGGAGGGACCAGTGTTGTGACTGGAAGGCAGACTCAGACCTGCAGCATCTCATGCGGCAGCCAAGGGTGTCTGGGCTGCAGGAGATGAGCAAGGCCTGCAGAGAAATCAGCAGTTTGATCAACCCCTTGCTGGCAGTGAGCAAGCCACAGAAGATAGAACAGTTTTGCCCCAGGGAGATGGTGGTGTGTGAGTGCTTGGGTGCTCAGCACCCTGTGGCTTCAACTATGGGAGCCGCTCTTGGCCCGGTGCTCACAGGATGCTGTGCAGTTCACCTGCCACATCTCCCGGAGCACACTCACTCCCCCTGCATAGGGTGAGATTCATTACTGGCCTCCTTCTCATCGAGCTAATTTGCAGCCTTGCTTTGCAGAGCAGCTCCACGCTCAGGCTGTGCTTGGGGACGGCTGGTGGCAGATGGTGGTGAGGCAGTACCACGTCACCAAGCTCACTGAGACATTTGGCCAGGCTTCCTGACAGCCGCGTCCCACCACGCAGGAGCTCAGCTTTCTGGCAAAGCCAGCTCTCCCCTTCCAAGCGCTCCGTTCCTGCCATCGTGCAGAGCTGGCACCAAACGCTTTATCTTCGCTTCCTCACAGGTGAGAGGCTCATTGGTCGATGGGGTTTCTGCTCAGGACCAGAGGAGTCTACCACCACACAACCAAACAGGGAGCAATGGCCCCTACCAGTCTGGGGGACTGCTGCATCACTGTGTGCTCCCTCTGGTGAGGAATATCTTACTTCTGTGTTTTGGGGTAAAACCCAGAGCGAGCAGGCCATAACTGATGGTAGATATCACAGCTAATGATGGTTATGGGAGTGGTAGTCATTAAATTAAGATTTCATGAGACCCCACAGTGATAAATGTTGCTGAGCTCATTTCCCTCACTGGGCAGTGATTTATCTCACAGGCTTGATGAAATGACGAAGCTAAAAATGTCGCTGAGTTGTAAGTAAAGTAGAAGGAACAGGAGGACACGATGGATTTTTCTACCAAGGCAAGAGCATTAATAGATGAATTCTTCCTAACATTCTCATTAGTCCTTTCTCATTCATCCTTAGGACCTGCCAAGCACAAATGACACCACCCAATCTGCACCAGAATGGAGAGCAGATGCCCCCATACAACCTTCCGGCCTCTAAGCTCCCTTTAGATACCCATTTCTGTGTCACTCTGTTTAGTAGCTGATGTATTCATGGGGAAGGAAACGAGATCAAAGTACTTCAAGAACCTTTTACTCTCATATCCAGCCTTGTCTCCTGAAATTGTTTATATCTTCCAGCAGGAATGGTTTGGAGGAAGCACATGGCAGCACCACATTGCAGGACATGATCTTTTCTCCCTCTCCATCCATCAGTGCAGTGGGTTACATATACAAATGATGTCCTGGATTAATTTGCCTTCCTTTCTGTCTGTGAGTAGGTTGCAGACTCCTCTACTTCCTTCAAATCTAATTAAGAATATGTTGGTTTTTTTTCCTTGAGTCGTTACTCAAGAAATGGATGCCAAAAAATTAGCTCTGTTGCTTAGTTGTGACTGATCATGAATGACATTAAAGTACTTCTGTTCCCTTACTGGGCATGTTGGCTGGCTCCTGGTATGCGTTATTGAATTACTGCTATGACAGAGAAGAAATAGCAACAGAATGGCAAGCAAGCCTGGAAGGTCCAAGGAAGAGGCAGATTTGGGTACGTCACAGGAACACAGATCTCCTGGTTTCCCTAATAATCTATTGTATGTGTAGGAGTGCACCTAGATCAGGAAGAGGAGCAGGGGTTTCTTGAGGCTTTTGTCTGAGCCTCCCAAAATCCCAACTATGTGTTAGGGGTACATCCAGAGCAGTCCCAGGGTCCAGCAGACCCTAGAAAGGAAGGATCTGCTGTGCTCTCTCAGTACTGATTCACTCTGTGTCCAGCAAAGCTATTTTGCTTGGGTTGTAGCAGATGTATCATGCAAGAGCACAGCCCATGTGCAGGAAAAAATAGAGAAAAGAAATTATGGGAGCCCTGACACTATAGTCCAGCATAGCAGAAGGCTTCATGTAAGCCAAGATATGGTTGATCATCATAAAGGTTGTTCAGAGCAGAGCTAGCTGAGAATGGGAGATGCAAGGAGGTTAAACATGGGCTGAGGGAGGCCCTGTGAGTATCAAAATGTTCAAAAGGTGTTTGTTTCTGCAACAATTCTGGGTGGAAGGATCACAAGCTGCACTTGAGCCACTTTCTGCTTCTTTCCTCTTAGTGAGCTGTTCACATCCTTCTCCTGGGCTGCGCACAGCATCACAAAACATACAAAGCAATTAAAGAAAGGAGGAACACGGTGTGTGTGTGGAAACTTGCATCACTGCAGCTTGCTAAGCAAAGCCACTAAACCACAAATGAGGAACAGGAAAAGCAATGTGACATTGCACCTTTCTATGCCACATGGCTACAGCAGCCTGACAAGTGCAGAAACACTTGTCTTCTGCTCTTCCATATTGCTATTCTGAGGAGCTTATTGCTGCTGAACGTTGGCTTACCCATCTCACTTTGCTTTCCTGTTGGGGCAGCAGTGTTGCTGTACCCCGGTTTAAGAATAAAGCAAGACCAACTTTGGGATGTAGAAGTTCTTCAGATCCATCTGTCCAGGTTCCTTACTTCCTTGCGCCATCACAGCTACAAGGCCGAGAGAAGCTCCTCTCTCTTTTCCAGCCAAAGCAGTCAGTTTGATAAAAGATACTGTGTCTCCTGCACCACCGGCTCTGCCTTTCCTCTGTCGGCAGCCGGTGGGTTGCCGCTTTGAGCGCAGCTCTGGGACATCTAGTGGCTGGTAGCACTCGCAGTTCAGGGCTCATGCCGTTCTACAAAGCTTCCTACAAGGAATCAGGCAGAACATGGATTTGAAACAGAAAGACTCTGTCTCAGCTCCAGGGGCCACAACTGCAGATGACTTCATCCCGATACATTTATGTTTGCAAAATATTTAGGTATGAGTTTATGATGCGTTTGTTATCTCTTTGCAGCGCAAAATCCCCCAGCTTGGGGAGCCATCTTCTGCTGGTTTCATCATTCCTTTACCACACTTTATTAAGGGATTTTTGTGTTCCAAAGCAGCTGGCGTTAACATGGATAATTAGATGATGTTTTGACAATTGAGGGTAAATGCATCAACACGTTTGCATGTTCTGGCCTTTGTCTGAGCTCTGGATATTTGATAACTGAATCAGGCCTGAAATAAAGATGTTTTGCAGAAGCAGGCAGACCTTTAATATGTATATGGCAGTATCACTTGGGATTTTCAAGAAAGCCTCAGGCTGTTATTGGGCCCCAATCCTTATTTCTGTAGTATTCACCTTAGACAAGAACCTGAAGGACTCAAAAAAGAGCAACACTCCTGATATGTTCTGAGCTCTATTCTGAGCGAGTTTCAGATGACCTGTAGCATCCCAGCCAGAGATCCAGTGACAATTAGTGACTTCCTGGGGATCTGAGCAAAACTTCAGTGATATCTTCTCTTCAGCCTTCAATGCAGCCTGTTCCTTCTCATCCTGATGGCACCTATAAACCCTGGGCAGAGGGAAGAGTATACCTCAGGCAAGGGGAATGCCAGGCTGCCAGGAGAAGTGATAAAAGGTGGGTGTCAAAGATGACTTAGTTGGGGAGTTTTGCCTGGAGTCAAAGGGCAGTTTAAATCGGTTCTTAAAAAGCACAAGTGAATGTGCAAAAAGCTGGCTCACACAGAGGACAAACTTCAGGCCACCACGGAGAAACTTCTTGGTCACAGTGTTCTTCACTTGTGTCTGGGATAAAAACATGGTCTGTGCCTGGAAATCAGAGCCTGGTTCCCAAGTCCTAGTCACTAAATAAGCAACAAAGCTAAAGTGAACCCTGGTTTTGGATTCTCTTTCTGTTTTGCCAGCTCCGACTCTCTTAGAGCTCGGCAGGGAGATGATACTTTGTTTTGTAAATACCCACAGACAGAACTTGAGATTTTCCTGAAAGGCTTTACAGCTCTGTGGAAAAGCAGATCACAACCTGTAACATTGAATTTGATTATTGTGATTTCAGGAATATCAGTGCCATGAAGTGTCCTTACTTTGCCCTTGGGAGAAATGGTACTTTCATTGGAAGGAAAGAGCTCTTTCATATGGAAATAGCAGGTGGCAGGAGTAAAAGCAGACTTTCATTTTCAGAGAAACAGATGAAGGATTCCAAGAACAGTGGAATAGCAGGGCTAGGTTGGAATTGCTCACAGCTTTATTCTACAGAAACATTCCACTTTTGCCACGATAGAAGTGGGAGAAGGCGTTACCCCATATCCCTTGTGTTTGTCAGTTCAATCAGGTAATCTGGTTGACTCTGTATACAAGAGCCTGCTGTAAAGACCTGCATTGAAATGGAAATCAAGAAGAAATCTAGTTCACTTTGTGCCTATCCCAGAGCTGAACAAGGGGGAGAAAAAGCAATTAAGAGCACTAAATATACAAAATAATCCTTAGTGACAGTGTGAGGCTGACTTCCCAGCTCTCAGTGTGGTGAGTTATTAATCCTTTCATCAAGCATGTGCCATCCTCTGAATTATTTTCCAGCTCTGAATGCTGGTAAGCATTTCCTTGGAAGCTGTGGATTGTTAAACCATCAGTGTTCTAGTAGTGCTTATTAAGGAAAAGTCACCTTGAACCACAAACAAGACTAAAGGAGATATCCGGTTGGAGATGTGCTACTGAAGAGTTCTCACCATGACTTCTTGGAGAAAAATAAGGGTTTTTAGAGTCGTTTGCATGAGGAGGCAGAGGAGCCTCATCTCTTCCACATTGATTCATCACACACAGGAACTATAAAGGAACTCTTCAGAGCTCTAGGCAGCTTGTACAGTTCTTTAAGCATCAGATTTTTAGGCCTTTAGATAGTTCCCATTTAAAAGGAGCAAAGCAAACACCAAAAACCCAGGCTGGACTTTGAAGTACGGCCTGCAACTGATACATATTACTGTGCGAGAAGCTGCCTTTCCCCAGAGACATCCAGGGAAAACTTCATGCCAGGCTCTGCGATGCTTTATACCAAAGAAGGAGCTCCACCGCTCTGGGTATTTAGGAAAGAGGTTTCTCCCACATTTGCCGTAATGGGCCTGGACTTGTCTGAGTTGATCTCACCAAACCTCAAAGGGATCCATCCTCCTGCCTAATGGAGGCTTCTCCTTTGGCTGTATCTCCCCATGAAGAAGTCCATCTGACCTGCCCCTGCTGAGTAGTGGAACGTTATTGAAACATTAGCAGACCTAACTGATTAGAATGCAAAGGTACATTTCTTCTGTCACCAGTTTTTTAGCAGAAATCATGCTTAAATGCACCTGGAAGATAGCTGGTGGTGAGAAAGCTGAAGCTCTGTGAGCCTCAGGCAGCCAAGCCTTGGAACTGACACTGGCTTGGAAGAGCTTTGCAGCAGACTGGTATTAAATACCAAGAGAAAGAAAGAATGAGAAATCAGGAAATGGAATAGTATTGGTATTTCCTAAAGATCAGAGTTTCCTATAAAATGAACGCGTGCCATGCAATTTCAAAATACCAAGACGTTTGCCTTTCTTTCAGGCTTATAAGAAACAGCTAATAAATAAAGATCAGAGGTTGAGAAGTTACCTTGTCAAAGCTCTCTTAATATGCTCTTTGAAACTGGATTTCCTTAAGGTCTTTGAGCTGGCAGCTTTGAAGGGCTTGCTATGTGCTCCTTGGCTTGAATTTGTTTTAGGCATTACCTGGCATCAGATGCATACAACTCAACAAGTCTCAATGGCTACAGAATTTACAGCAATATATTCTGTTCCATTTCTGCCTGGATTTTGCACTGCCACTATTTATGAGGCAGACATAAATTACCTGAGTTTAATACATGACCCAGAGTTCAGAGCACTTCACCAGAAATAGCATTCTCTGTTTGGGACACTACTGCCAAAATTGCATTCCTGGAGCTGAATTCCTATCCCATCCAAGACATTCGTTCTACCCATATTTCCCATCATACTATTTTATGCTCTTTAGGTCGTTCAGAATTTCATGCTCCCACACTTCTTATATGTTTCTTTGCAATTATGCTCTTAACTGTGTTCTCTAAAGTCACCTTCAGACCTTTCAATACCTTCAAATTAAAACAGACATTTGACTTCAGTCCAAATTGCATTTAATAGGAGAGCTGTAGTAAACCTCTTGCATTCCTTGAACAGAAGGAAGAACTGAAAGATGCCCCAACAAAGTATTATTTAGTCTAGCATTTAACTGGTAGGGCCCATGAGGAAAACCTGCTGCTCTCTGCTTTAAATGTTGCTTTAATTAAAGCTAATAATAACGCTAATATTAATTCTATCCTATGAAAGATGTTTCGCCCCGATCCCAGTTTGGTTGTAGATTTAATTCCAGCTAATGTAATTCTGGTTTTAATTTCATTACAGCTGTCTGTATAGTCACAAGCATGTTATGAACAGAGAAAATACAGACATGAAATGTAGAAATATTTCCCTTGGGGATGTTTTTTTCTCTCCTATTGAAGAACTATTCATGAAACCATGAGCTGTTGTAAACCACTATGTATTGTGTGCAGTTCTGGTGTCCTCAACATAAAAGGGAGACGGAACTGTTGGAACAAGTCCAGAGGAGGGCCATGAGGATGATCGGGGACTGAAGCACCTCCCCTATGAAGATAGGATGATAGAGTTGGGGTTGTTCAGCCTGGAGAAGAGAAGGCTGCATGGAGACCTCATAGCAGTCCTCCAGTATCTGAAGGGGCCTATAGGGATGCTGGGGAGGGATTCTTCACGAGAGACTGTAGTGATAGGACAAGGGGTAATGGGTTCAAACTTAAACAGGGAGTTTTAGATTGGATATAAGGAGGGAGTTCTTTACTTTTTAGAGATGTGTCCCTGCCCATGGCAGGAGGACTGGAACCAGATGATCTTAAGGTCCTTTCCAACCCTAACTATTCTATGAATCCATGATTCTATGCTAATTCCATTTGGGATCCATCACCTAATGCATTATCATAGAATCACAGAATGGTTTTTGTTGAAAGAGGCCTTAAAGCTCATCCAGTTCCAACCCCCACCACAGGCAGAGACACCTTCCACTACATCAGGTTGCTGCAAGCCCCATCCAACCTGGCCTTGAACACTGCCAGGGATGGGGCAGCCACAGCTTCTCTGGGCACCCTGTGCCAGCTTCCCAGCACCAATCTACCCTGTCAGGTTAAAGCCATTTCCCCTTGTCCTCTCATTACATGTCCTTGTCAAAAGCCCCTCTCCAGCTTTCTTGTCAGCCTCTTTAGCTGCTTTAAGGTCTCCCTGCAGCCTTCTCCAGGCTGAACAGCCCCAACTTTCTGTTATACTGCTATTTTGTGACCTGTGAGATCCAGCTCTACAAGAACTGACTCTCATATATAGAGCAGAAGACAGAGAAATGAGTAACAGAGGAGTCAAGAAATGAAATCTATTTAATCAGCAATGATTACACTTTGTGTTTTTCCTACTGCATGAAAGTGTAGCACCTTCCCTTTTCGTTCCGAGGAAGTCTTCTGGATGGCCAAGACATCAGTTGCAGGGACAGCAATCATGCAGCGCCATCAACTGTTTGCTTCTGGTATGCGCATCATCTGAGACTGATTTCAACAACAGTGAGCAAAAATCAAATGCCAGAATTGAGCAACTCATCGGGATTTTATTTCTGAAACCAATTTTATCAATTTAAATACAATACTTCGCTACAGATCTCATGATCACTCCCCTTGCACAGGAGGGCGGACACCTGGGAGCTGTTACCTTGCTCCTGAAATCAGCACTTTAAGAGCTCGACCACTTGTGCCATCTGCTGGAAAGAACGTACTTTAGTTGCTTGCACAGGGAGCACAGAGCCAGCAGCCCTCTTGGCCTGCCACAGGCCATCTTTGATAATAAGGTTGTCCTGCTTCTCTTCACTATTTTCCACACTAAGTAAATGTAATGCTAGAGGAGCATTTCTGAAGATTGAAATTCTCTCTCTGGAGTGAAAACAGTTGCAAAAGGCAGGAACAAACTGTCCCTGCATGCCTCAGCTGCAGGCTAAGAGGCTTCTTTTAAAGGCAAAGTCTATTATATAGCCAGGGAAGAGCACTATTCTCCCAGTTCTGGCAATGGACTGCTCCTCTAACAAGGGGTCTCCATCTCAGCCATGGGCCACCTCCGATAAAGGAATCCTGTCATTTTGTCCCTTGTGGTTTTAGTCTTCAGGAGCCAGCAGCTCACCATGAGCACATCAGCAAACATACTGCAAGCACAGCCGCTCTGCCCTCCATAGAGCAGCGACAGGGTTAACACTGACTGGTACAAATCCCATTTGTACTTCTTCACCTGAAACGTGCCTCTGGGAATATGCAGAGCATGATTTCTACTGGAGAAACTGTGTTGAACTCATTCATTCATGGATTGAGCCTTTTCCTGAGATAAAGGTTGTGCTTTCACCAGATTTTGGATCTCCTGTCGCAGATCCTTGGAACTGTGTCAAGCTGATGTGCACTTCCTCGTCTGGAAGGTGATACCGAAAGACTTGCTGCTGTTGCAACATGCTTCAGAGCTTAGTTTGGTGTCAGTTCTAGCATTCAGCCTTCTGTGCCTGGAGAAACTGCAGGTCCATTGCTTCACCCAGACCTGGCACACAGGGCTAGGAGGACCCCAGTTTGGGAAGAGCTCATGGAGGAAAGAACTGCTGAGCAGCAGCATGCTCTGTGAAGGCAGAGGGTGGTATTTTCACCTCTGTCACTACACAGTGCTGAACTGCTCTACCTGGATACTGAGATGGAAGATACACAGTCTGAAACTACGAAGGATTGCAAGCACTTCAGAGGTGATGATTAGAATCTGATCTGGACAGATTGGAGGAGTAGTATGGAGCTGGGTGCACCTTGCTGGAAGCAAGAGGAGGGAGCTGTAACAGCACAGGCAGGGCACCTATACAAACCACATGTTGTATGAGATATACATGAAAGGGGTGTTGAACGCGAGTAATTCTGTCACAAACCAGCACTTCCAATGCCTCAGCACGAACACTGGGAATGGCCCAGCCAGAAACCGGGAAAATGAGGGCTATGGAAAAGCGAATTTCACCTAGAGAAGAAAAAAACAGAGAGAGCTGACAATGACTGATCTTGCTGAATCAGTGCAGCTTAAGAGACTCATGAGTGCCAAGTTGTTTTCTTCCTGACTTTCTGAAGTAATTAACCTTTGAACGGAGACAAAGCAGGAAATGAATGAAGTCCTTCCATCACTGAAAAGGAATCTGACAGCGACTCTAGAGAGACCATGATTGTGTCTGAATGTGAGGGAAAATTGGGCTCCAGCATGCTGTAAATGAACAGTGCTTCTCAGCCCAAATAACGCTTGGACCAGTGGTGCTGCTATAAACTTGGGAGTGGTGAAAGTCGTTGTGTTCAGTCCCTTCTTATCCAAAAGGATTACATGCATTATAAAACTGAACTCTTTTCCTTGGATTCCTTCTTGGAGACCAACCTAGACTTTTTCTCATCCTCAAAAAATGCTCTCTGTCGCCATTTCTCTGGTAAATTCTCTCTCATTTTATTACAGATGATAAAACTTCAATAGCTGATAAGGATCTCAGGGTTTTTACAGTGAGAACATGCAATATGAATTGTGGGGATGATACACTACTAGAAATGCTTAAAGGTGACCTTGCGGTTCCAAGTATTAATGAACTTACACGACCACATGGCACCCGTTGCCTGTGCTTACTGCAAGGTTCAGAGGACAGTACTGAGAAATGGCAGCAAACCCCAATCTCTGCCCAGATGGAGCTGGCCTTGCCCACAGCCGCACCAGGGATCACCCCACGGGTGTGAACCGGCCTGGAGCCATGCACAGCTCCCGCAGGGCACCGAGGCTCCACAGCTCCCGTAGGCCCCGACGAGGAGCGGAGCTGAGCTCCTCTGTCGCTATGGCAACCGAGCACCGACCGCCGGCCCAATGGGGAAGCGGGAGGGGCGGTGGCGCCCCCTGGCGCCGGAAGGGGCGTGGCGGCGGCGCCGGAAGCGGGCCCGCTCGCCGCAGGGTGTGTGTGCGTG